>CM066032.1:800089365-800264270 GCA_033557465.1 Ichthyophis bannanicus | reverse complement strand
GCCCCCACCATAGCCCCTTACCAGTCATAACCCCCCGCCCATAGCCCATTTCCCGTCCTAAACCCCATCTGCCCATTTCCAGTCCTAGCCCCCACCATAGCCCATTACCAGTCATAACCCCACCCTGCCAATAGCCCACTTCCAGTCCTAACCCCCATCTGCCCATTTCCAGTCCTAGCCCCCACCATAGCCCATTACCAGTCATAACCCCCCCCCTGCCAATAGCCCACTTCCAGTCCTAACCCCCATCTGCCCATTTCCAGTCCTAGCCCCACCATTGCCCTTTACTAGTTATTACCCCCCCAGCACTTTACAATTCATAACCCGACCTGCCAATAGCCCACTTCCAGTCCTAACCCCCATCTGCCCATTTCCAGTCCTAGCCCCCACCATAGCCCATTACCAGTTATAACCCCCCCCCAGCCCATTACCATCATAACCCCCCCCCCCTCCCCCCTCTGCCAATAGCCCACTTCCAGTTCAGTCAGCCCCTCCATAGCTCATTACGGCCAACAAAAAAACCCCCAAAACCCTGGCTTCTGCTGCTGCCGTTACCGCCGTGGCAGCAGCCAGAATCGTCAAATTAAAAAAAAAACTGACTTCTGCTGCTCAAGCAGCTGTCCCTGCTGCCCCTTTCCCTCTGCCCGGAGATCCGACTCTGCTCTATCAGCGGCGTGCTTTTCAAGCCGCGACGAGAGTATTCCCCTCTCGCGCGGTTTTTCAAGCCGCGCGAGAGGGGAATACTCTCTTCCGCGGCTTGAAAAGCACGCCGCTGAGAGCAGAGTCGGATCTCCGGGCAGAGGGAAAGGGGCCGCAGGACAGCTGCTTGAGCAGCAGAAGTCAGTTTTTTTTTTAAATTTGACAATTGATTCTGCTGCTGCCACGGCGGCAACGGCAGCAGCAGAAGCCAGGGTGTTGGGGGATTTTTGGTTTTCCGCCGTCGCGGGCCGCACAAAGTTGTCTCGCGGGCCGCATGCGGCCCGCGGGCCGCGTGTTTGAGACCCCTGCCCTACAGGGTGTAATCTAAAACCAGCCAGCCTCCAATCCAGGAAGACAGGAACTCCTTTTAAAGAAAGTCAGGAGGACTGGAGAGGCACACAGACACCTCAGGACCGGAAAGCACAGGCACAGCCGGAATGGAAGACACAGCCGGACTGGAAGGCACAGCAGGACTGGAAAGGCAGAAGTAGCGGTAAAGCCGGGAGCAGCAAGGAAGGCAGCAGAGAGGTTGCAGGGCCTTCAGAAACCGGAGGAGCGGCAGGAGCTGCCGGAGTGGCAGAAACTGCAGAAGCTGGAGAAACTGCAGAAGCTACAGACACTGCTGGAGTGCAGGAAAGAGGTACAGGCCAAAGGAACCTGAAAGGCCAGAGAATACAGAAGGGTCCAGGAGATTCAGGTACATGGAAGCTGCATTGTGAATGCTGTAGGCAGAACCCAAGCCATATTGCTGAATCAAGGCAGAATATTACCAGGAGTAGGCCACAAGCTTCGTCCCAGAGGAAGAAGCAGGAGTTACAAGGTAACCCATACGGTATTGAAGATAGCCCACAGAGGGTTAGCGCATGGAAAGGACAAGAAACAGAAGCTCCCTGTACATGTCCCACTTCGCAAGAGAAAAGGTATGAAAAGTTTTTATTGAATAAGAAACTTTTAAGTAAACCTGCTTTGCATGAAGTGCATGGAAGTCCTTGGAAGAAAAAGAAAGATGTTCACTTTGTAAAAATGCTCATGGCCGACGCCCCATGCTAAACTCTAGACACTGGGAGGTCATTCAGCATTTGAGGGAGAAACCTGACTATAGCTTGCCGGGAACTGTTGACTCTAGCTCAGATACATTGCAGGAGGAGCCGATGCAAGTGGAAGAGGTAGAGTCCTTGTCAGAAGAAGAAATGGATTGCAGCTATTGTACTACGGGCAGTGTGGAAAGCTTGTACAACTAGTGAGCATTAAAACCGGTGTAAATAGGAATGCTTGTTTTGTAACCTTTTTCTGTGAAGAGAACAGTTTTTCTTTTGAACATGAGTTGTTATTTTTCTACCCTGATGTAAGGATATTTCTGTTTGTGTTTGAAGCCGATCCTTTGAACCTTTGTGCAAACGAGGGAAATAAAGCCTTATTTTTCCCTACACTCGATGACCTTTTTGTTCTTTGGATATTTTTGGTATTCAGGACGCTACCAGGGCTATACAACCCTGGGCCCTAGAAAGAAACACATACCAAACCCAACTTTAATTTTATTTATGCCCAACCCGTCTTGGATCCTATTAACCACCAGGGCGGCGTTGTGACATAAAAATGGCGTAGTTTTTGGATGCTGGATCAGAGCCTTCAAACTACCAGAAAAAGAAAAATCCTGAATTTAAAAGGAAAAACTCAGATGGTTCTGCTGAAAAACCCGGAGTAAAAACAAGACCCGGAGCGGATCACGTGAAAACCCGGAGTGGAACAGGTGGAATCCGGAGCGGCTTGTGAAAATCCTGGAAGCAGAAAATCCTGTTGCCGGTTTTCGGAGTGGTGAGCTGCGGAATGCAACAGCATCGGATGTTCCCGAGCTGATTTCAATACTTATCTCAGGTAACACGTATTTAAACCGGGGCAGTGTTGGAGGTTAAGGGAAGTTTTGAAAAAGAAATAAAACAAAAAAACAAAAAAAAAACTAGTGTTGTGAGAGCCACACTTGGTTTTCGTTTTTCTTCTGTTTGTCTCTATACAGGTTCACCATGGAGCCAAAGGAGCTCTGTGTCCGGATGTCGCATCAATTCGACAAGCAAGCCGAATTTGCCCAGGCGAACCAAGCACAAGCTCTGCGCGCCATGCAGGAACAGCAACTGCCAGTCTTACAGACTATGGAAAACTGGTTAGCCTTACAGCGGGAGGAGATGGCAAAGGCGAGCGCTGAAAAGCTGCAGGCAGCTGGACCGACGTATCCAGCGAGTGGACAATGGGCATGCCACGATTTGATCGTGGGGAAGCTAAGTCCCAATGATAATATTGATGACTTTTTAGATTCGTTCACTAGGATTGCAGGTTCAGCAAGGTGGCCGCCTGAACAGTGGGCCATTCGACTCGCAGCGTCCCTTACAGGGGAGGCACTTGCTGCGTATAGGTCGATGCCCCCAAGCCTAGCTAACAGCTATGAGGAAGTAGTCACCGCCATAAGGGATCGGTTAGGCCTTACACCATTGTCCTACAATAAAATGTTTAGAGCCACCACCCTTAGAGCTGATGAAACCCCAAAAGCCTTAGGCCATAGAATACAGGGTCTCGCGAATAAATGGCTACAGCCGGAAAAGAAAAACTTAGACACGTTGATGGACGCGATAGTACTTGAACAGTACATGTACGCAGTACCAAATGGGGTACAGAATTTCTTGATTTTGCAAAATTGCTGTACAACGACAGATGCAATAGGTCTCACGGAGCGCTATTTCGAAGCCGAGAGAGTCACCCAACCTAGGGTAGGGATTCCCAGACTAACACTGGGTATGGAGACCCAAAGAGTGGAAAGCCCCTCACGGTCCCCATATGGTGTTGTGAAAAGTAATAAGCCTCTAGCAAAAGAGAATGTGAAGAAATGCTTTGCATGTGGAAAAAAGGGTCATCTGAAAAGTGACTGTTACTCACGTACTGCTCTGGTAGGGGAAGCCCCGAGAACAGTACGGGAGGGTTTCGTATTAAATGTGAAAATTCATGGGGTAGATGTAAAAGCACTCCTGGACTCAGGAGCTGACCAAACCATGATTTCGAAGAGGTTATGGTCTGTGATCAGGGATCAGGGATGATCAGTTCTGGAGTGTCCAGAGGGTAATGTTAAGATAAAGTGTGTCCATGGAGCGGCTACCCGCTACCCTGTCTATAAGCTGTGGGTGAAGGGATTGGGCATTGAAAAGGAGATGTTAGTAGCAGTCATGCCAAAGCTACCACAAGAATTGGTATTAGGCCGCGACTGGCCACAATTTAGGAAGAGTATGAAAGAGGGTTTAGCCTCTAGGACAGTACCAACTGCCACTTGCATTCGGCATGAGCCTGTTGAGAGTCCCAAGCCACAGCCAAATAACCCTAAGAAGGGTACCGATCCTAGGGAAGCCCTAGTTTCTACGCGGTCACAGGGCCAAGATGCTGAAAAGCCCTCGTGTTCAGGAGAAACTTCCTTAGGAGACCTTCCTTCACATGAGGGACTAATAGGTGATCCCCCGAGGAGGGACCGAAAATCCAAAGCCGAGCAGAGGAGAGAAAGGACGTGCCGTTCTCAGGGCAGAGTGGAGTTGGAAGCGGGAAGAGGGATGCCATGGGTGCCTGCGGACCTGATGGAGAGGTTCCCCTCCTTTAAGATAGAGCAGAGAGCAGACCCTGCACTAGCCCGTGCATTTGAGCATGCGCAGGAAAGAAAGGATTCTTTCCCCAGATTCCTCATGGAAGAAGACATACTTTATCGGGAGACTAAGGACCCTCGTACCGGAAATATTAGGAAACAGTTGGTGTCCCCGAACACCTTTAAATCCCTGGTTTTGCGACTGGCTCACGACCATCCAGTAGGGGGCCATAAGGGAGCACAGGGCACCCTTGAACAGATTTTAGCCCGATTTTACTAGCCAGGAGTCTTCCGGGAAACATCTCGCTTTTGCGAATCTTGCGCATCATGTCAAAGAGTCACGCCTCATCGACCGACTGAAGTACCGCTGGTTCCGATGCCCATAATCTTGGAGCCGGTAAGGAGACTTGCCATGGACATAGTTGGACCCCTCATCAAAACACCCAGAGGATTCCAGTATATCCTGGTGATTATCGACCAAGCTACCCGCTTCCCCTGGGCAGTGCCCCTGAGAAACATTTCGGCAAAGTCAATTGCCATAGAATTAGTCAAGTTATTCTGCGAGATAGGGTTCCCGCAGGAGGTCTTGACAGATAGAGGGACTAACTTCTTATCAAAGTACCTCGCACAAGTTTGGGACGCTTTTGGCATCCATCATGTAAAGACAGCCGCCTACCATCCCCAATCAATGGTCTGGTGGAACGACTAAACCAGAGCATAAAGCAAATGCTTCGTCGAGCATTGGGTGGCCAAATGACAGAGTGGGACACCATGTTGCCATTTATCCTGTATGCCTGTCGGGAAAGAAAACAGACTTCCTTGGGTACCTCACCGTACGAACTTATGTATGGACGACCGCCCCGAGGTATATTGGACGTCCTAAGAGAACAATGGATTGAGCCCGTTGAGACGGAGATAGGCGTACCTTTATTCCTAAAGAACTTAAGAACCCGCCTGAAAAGAACCTCCCGATTCGCAGGCGAAAGTCTACAGGAGAGTCAACAAAAACAGAAAAGATACTATGATAGGCATGCCAAACCCCGGCAATTAAAGGTCAGAGAAAAGGTGATGGTCTTGATATCGGGTGCCACTCCTAAATTTGAAGCCCGGTGGAAGGGGCCTCATACAGTGGTAAAGCCTATAGGATCAACCTCCTACTTGATCCGGGATGAAAAAGGACATACCCAAGTATATCATGCCAATATTCTTCGGCCCTGGCATGAGCGGTCAGTTTTGCTGGCTTCGGCTGAGAACATATTCCACCCTGAACCGATACCGGTTGGCAACCGACGAGGGAAGTACGGGACCAGTCAGCTGCAGAAGAGCACGGTATCGTGTATTACGTGCTGTGTAAAAGAAACTTCACCAGCCCGTAATATTTTAAGAAGGGGGATGTGTGATGCAGCAGACCAGCAGGGCATAGAAGAAAATGTTTTAAACTTGAAAAAAGACGTGCACAAGCTGCAGTATTTGTAGGAGCCTGATAGGGGGAGCAAGAGGGACCTCTGGAAGACTGAGGATCCCTGCCCTACAGGGTGTAATCTAAAACCAGCCAGCCTCCAATCCAGGAAGACAGGAACTCCTTTTAAAGGAAGTCAGGAGGACTGGAGAGGCACACAGACACCTCAGGACCGGAAAGCACAGGCACAGCCGGACTGGAAGGCACAGCAGGACTGGAAAGGCAGAAGTAGCGGTAAAGCCGGGAGCAGCAAGGAAGGCAGCAGAGAGGTTGCAGGGCCTTCAGAAGCCGGAGGAGCGGCAGGAGCTGCCGGAGTGGCAGAAACTGCAGAAGCTGGAGAAACTGCAGAAGCTGGAGAAACTGCAGAAGCTACAGACACTGCTGGAGTGCAGGAAAGAGGTACAGGCCAAAGGAACCTGAAAGGCCAGAGAATACAGAAGGGTCCAGGAGATTCAGGTACATGGAAGCTGCATTGTGAATGCTGTAGGCAGAACCCAAGCCATATTGCTGAATCAAGGCAGAATATTACCAGGAGTAGGCCACAAGCCTCGTCCCAGAGGAAGAAGCAGGAGTTACAAGGTAACCCATACGGTATTGAAGATAGCCCACAGAGGGTTAGCGCATGGAAAGGACAAGAAACAGAAGCTCCCTGTACATGTCCCACTTCGCAAGAGAAAAGGTATGAAAAGTTTTTATTGAATAAGAAACTTTTAAGTAAACCTGCTATGCATGAAGTGCATGGAAGTCCTTGGAAGAAAGAAAGATGTTCACTTTGTAAAAATGCTCATGGCCGACGACCCATGCTAAACTCTAGACACTGGGAGGTCATTCAGCATTTGAGGGAGAAACCTGACTATAGCTTGCCGGGAACTGTTGACTCTAGCTCAGATACATTGCAGGAGGAGCCGATGCAAGTGGAAGAGGTAGAGTCCTTGTCAGAAGAAGAAATGGATTGCAGCTATTGTACTACGGGCAGTGTGGAAAGCTTGTACAACTAGTGAGCATTAAAACCGGTGTAAATAGGAATGCTTGTTTTGTAACCTTTTTCTGTGAAGAGAACAGTTTTTCTTTTGAACATGAGTTGTTATTTTTCTACCCTGATGTAAGGATATTTCTGTTTGTGTTTGAAGCCGATCCTTTGAACCTTTGTGCAAACGAGGGAAATAAAGCCTTATTTTTCCCTACACTCGATGACCTTTTTGTTCTTTGGGTATTTTTGGTATTCAGGACGCTACCAGGGCTATACAACCCTGGGCCCTAGAAAGAAACACATACCAAACCCAACTTTAATTTTATTTATGTCCGACCCGTCTTGGATCCTATTAACCACCAGGGCGGCGTTGTGACAAGGTGCATCAGATTTACCAAGTGGTCCTCTAGTTTAGCACTGCGTTCTTGATCTTCTTTAAATGAGGCACAGGCCCCATTAAAACTTTTCAGTAATCTGTTTATTTCTGTTTTGTTGGTCCTTTTAAAGGTTTTACAATGTACTAGGGGATTCTTTTTAAACTGTGCTAAAAGTTTGCTGTTATCACATTAGTTGCAAAAATTAACACAAGGTTAATTGCAAAGCCTCTGTGTTAGCTGTTGGGGTGTGCCCAGCATATTCTCATTCAGTTACTACAGAGACAATACACTTTCTATGTTATCTGTTGCATTAATAGTTAACATGTGTTAACTGTAAGGAATGGTCCACGCCCATTCCTCACTATGCAGTTAATACAGGAATTAGTGAGTGTTAAGTGCCAATCCACTATGTTGAATGTTAGCATGGGTGTGCGCTAGCAGCACGTGCTAATTCCTGTTTTAATATGCTTTTGTAAAGGTCGCATAAGACTAGTTTTCTCGAAGATCAGTACAATCAGTATAATAGAGAATTGATTAGACATTGCAGTGCTATCCAGTGATCTAAGCAGTCGGTATAAGTATAGCTTCCTTATTAATTTAGCACTGCTATAGGCCAGTATTGTATGCATCCTTTCAAAATCCTACTGTGTTGGTGATCCATACTGTTATAAATGTATGCTCTGTGATCGATAAGGGCAGCATACTTACAGAAGTGCACACAGGCATTTAAGAAGAATGTTCAGTGCAGAATGATTGTTTGTGTGCAGGGAAGGAAGTAAATCTCTGAGATCAAGTAAAACTAGGGTTAAACTGGATAAGAAAAATGGCATACATGTTATAGAAAATGGGCTTTTAGTGTTACAGCAGTCAAAGAAGTTTCAAGGCAAATACCCCCATCCCTGGCAGGAAACCTGGAACCAAAAATGTTAGCCTCTTTAAAAATATGGCGATGTTGATAAAAATATTTTAGGTATTTGCTAAGGTGAAATAAAACGTCTAGCTCCAGCAATTAGTCCTATTTTCTTCAAGTGTTAAACGAATTCCATAGAAAGTAATGGGAACAAGGCTAACCCAACAGGGATGCAAGATCTGGGGCAAGTCAGCCTGTATAGAACCCCTCCAGCTAATACAATCCTCTCCAAACTCTCCTCCATCATTCCCCCTCCAGCCATCTTTTCCTGATGGCAGAATAAGCAGAACACCAGCACTTCTTACCTGCCACTAACTCTGCCAGCTTCAATCTGAAATCTGAATTACTGGTCCTCAGCAGTTCAACCTTCAGAGTGCAACATCAGAGGAGGAGGCAGCCACAGATAAGAAACACTGCTCCTCCTGCCAGAAAGTGAGAGAGGCAGAAGGGTGAGAAGACTGAAATGTGCTTCACATGCCCTACCCAAGATAGCCTTCAATGAGAGCTGTGCAACTGAAGCACTGCTGTGACCTCCAGTAACTTCGACCTCAAAGAGTTATATTCAGGTCTGAGGGTTCCAGGGAGCAAATTAAAGGCAATATATGAATAAACGTATAGTTAGATTGTGGTAGGCTCAGGCCTATGATCCATGCTGATTGAACTAAACAGGCAGGCCCGAGTAGCTTGACCTGTAAATGAAGCTTATGGTTAGGCCCAGAGGATTGGAACCCCCCCCCCCCCCCCCCCAATATTGCCTCCATAGAATTGAAACTTAACTCAGCTTAACTGAACATAGCTAAGCAGAAACAAAACTTAGAAAGGACAGAAAAACAGCTTTAATTGGTACTGATAAGATGTGTGAAGCTTCTATGGAATTAATTAACTCTGTTGAGAGAAAGGTTACAGTGCCCTGCTTTCCCACATATTCCAGCTGGTTAGCGACCTTGGAGGAGAAAAGTATCAAAGTTGAAGAACTGACCATTGTAATTGGGACTGTAAGGGGGGGAAACAGGTGCTGAGCCCAGTCAAGGGCCCTCATTGGATAGCTACGTAACGGTACCGGGACCAATAGATGGTGAAAGAAGGGTTACCGGAACCAATGAAAAGTTTGCCTATGTCCAGAATGGGAAAGAACAGTATAAAAGTTGTTGTTTTACTAACAGCCATTGCTCAGCCATTTTGAATGTGATTCTGCTTGAGTCTTGTGCACAAATAAATGATTTGGACCTACTGAACAGACTCCTGGTATTATTGGATTGTTTGCGCTCTGCTGCTACAAGATCACATGCAATGTGTTGATAAAACATTTAAAATAGATCTTTCCCTGTATACTCTGAAATTTTCTTTTAAAGGAAGGGGCGTTAAACCAAATATATCTTAATGAATGGATTATAAATATCTGCTTTTATGGGAGCTGCTATCTGACGTTTTGTCCTATTTGCCTGTCACAAGCCAGATTTCTTTTGGGTGGAAATGCAACTCTTATTTTAAAACTTCAAAACACCTTGACTGGTTATGCATTCAAAACTTGCCTACGTATATAAAATACTCTGCATTACATTTGTGAGTTTGTAGCAGCAAAGCGCAGACAAACCAATGATACCAGGAGTCTGTTCAAAAGGTCCAAATCATTTATTTGTGCACAAGTCTCGAACCAGTCAATTTCAAAATGGCTGAGCAAAGTTTTCAAGCATTACAACAACTTTTATAGACTTCTGTTCCATTCTAGGTATAGAAAAACATTTCATTGGTCCCGGTAATCTCCCGTACCTCCCGTACCTCTTCTATTGGTCCCGGTACTGATAAGTTTATCCAGTTATGTCCCTCCAGTGGGCATGACACCTGCATACCCCCCTTCTAGTCCCAATTACAATGGTCAGTTCATCAACTTGTTACTTTCACACTCTCAAGGTTAAAGAACCAATTTGTACGTGCAGAGGAGCTGGGCTCTGCAACTCATCTGTCAGCACTCCTAATTATTTCTTTGCAGATGTACTTTTTCTTATCAGTAACTTTTAAACATGTTTTTCTGTATTTTTCCATCTTTCAATACTGTAGTTCTGCTTACCTAAGCTAATTCAATACTTCTACTGAGTTCTATCTTACAATAGCAGCATATTGGGGGATGTGCAATCCTATATGCCTCTCCACAGGCCTCATTTACAGGTCAAGCTAGCCATGCTGGCCTGCTTATGTTCGGACACTGTGGGTCACAGGCCTGCCCCTGCCACATTCCCCCCTTTGATTAATCTCACCCTATTATTTAATAAGGTGTGAGAATTAAATCACTTTCTGAAGAATCACATCCTGGCTAAAGGATTTCTACCAGGACTGGCTGTATATAAAGCCATGATTTTTGTTGCGGTCTTCCGCTCTACTGTACTATCAATAGTGTTATGAAGGGAACGCATACAACATGGGATTAAACATGGTAATAAGAAGATAACAGCAACAAGGATTAGTACCAATACGATGAAAGTCTTAAATCCTCCCACCCATGAAAAGAGGTTAGCAAACCAATTAGGAAATTTCAATGAGTGCCACGTCTGTACTGGCACATAAGCATGTCTTTGCATATCTTTAGCAATTTCTTCAACTACTTGACCTTTATCATCTATTTTCAAACAGCAATTGGTTAAGTTCAGCTTACCACATACTCCTCCTTCAGCTGCTAACAAATAATCAAGTGCTAAGCGGTTCTGATATATTGCAGTGCGCATCTGTGTACTTTGTCTAGCTAAAAGCGTGAGAGCATGACTAGTTTCATTGGTTATTATTTAAACTACTGCTTGTAAGCGAATAATACGATTAATCATATAAATTGGGGTACGATAACCGTACATACCATCATCATTCCAAGTGGCGGGTCCATAATACTCAATAATTCTTTCTGGTGGCCAATCATCACCCTGCCATTTCTCCCACTTGCCTATCTGTAAGGCCTCCCTCTTTTGTCTTAGTGCTCTTTTGTGTCGGTGGGTAGTGTATACTGGGTATCCTAATTGTTCTCCATGTTCAGTGTTTAACAGGAAGAAAGAAGGTCTGATGGTTCCTAAGACGCATGCTCCTCCCCAATGTGGTGGGAGTTGTGCATATGCTCGGTTTCCACAGATCCAATATAGGCCAGGTGGGGCCTGCCAGGCTTGGATTTCAGCAAGGTTAGTCCATAGACCTGCTAGTTCAGGAAATCTGGCTAATGGGTTAGGAGGTTCAGGATGTCCAATTCCTGACCACCATGCTATCTTCTTGGTCGTAGCATTATAGTACTTCTGGCTAAGACAGACCATCTGTCCTACCTTTTGGGTGAACTGGGGTCCAGTTCTGGCATAGCAAAGACGTCCAACGATTGAGTGCGCTAACACCCATTCACTGGTAGTCTTGTGTAATTCAGTCTGATTATAAATCATGGAATAATTCAATTCTTGGGCTTCCCATGGCCACTGATCTCCCATTTGGGTTCCGCCACAGAAATAACAATCTGTGATCTTAAGACTAGATACTACTGCTCCGGCTAATTCTAGAAATAAATTCTGTGAGGGGTGAGGGATCTCAAACTTATTTACATGCATGGCTTCATAAAAAGTATTATGAATATGATATTTAGATGACTTGTGGGCTTGGGTATTCAATCTGATATACACAATGGTCCCTGGATCTATTGCTCCTCCAGCAATACGTAAACCAAACTTATATCCTTGTTTCCATGCATGGGGATTGTGTATATGTAAGTGTAAGGGGTTACAAGCATCTTTCTGACATTTATCATTTGTGGTTGGCTTGGTTAAAGTAGCCATTCGTTTATCTATTTTCTCATCAGTTATACCAGTGTTCCAGGTAGCATAAAAAACACATCCCCAATACGGGCAATAGTAGTCTGCTGCTGGGGCAGTACTATAGCCTGGTTCCTTTTTACCTGTACACTTTCTCCATCCCGTGGCACCTTCTGGACACATATACTTATGGTCATTTCGATACGCTTTCTCCCATGTACCACAGGTGGAATAACTATCTCTATTAATAGCATTGCATGCATCAAAATTCAAAACAGCAGGTTTAGTAATGTCCTTAAGTGGTGGCGTTGCAGCTAATATAGGTCCATCTGCATCCTTCCATCTTATTTCCATCGTGTAATAGGATGGATTCTGATGCGGATTATAGCATGTTTTAATTTTTCCATGAGTGCAAACATTTAGTTCAGTGGTGTTATAGATACACCGAGTTACTGTTCCCTCGCAGGTATAATAAGAATGATAAAGCAAAGTCTGAGTTACTTTCAGTCCAATTCTAGTAGAAGTAATGCAGGCAGTACATGGAGGTAAAGCATGAGTCTGTTCAAAACCTCCAAAGAAGGCAACCAAAGCAAAGCAAAAGTAGAGATGCATGTCGATGTTGATTGGAGTTCTTCTGAATCCTCAGCTTGCTGATCTTGATCACGACGTTCTATTATTCTTCGTCCCGTTTGCTAATGAAGCAATTTAACGGGTGCTGAGTGTTGATTGAAGATCCTCAAGTTGTCCAGTACACATTGACCAACTTAGCAATTCAGTTGGCTTGTGGAGTCTGGCTTAGTCAGTGTAGTCTCAAAGTAGTGTGTCAAATCACACACAAATTGGGTTCGTTGAAACAAAACTGTTGCTGCATGGAAAACAGCAATCCTCTTCGAAAGACTTGGCTGCTGCAAAGCACTTGTGATGAAGTGTCTATGCTGCTGGTTGCCGTCTCAGAGTAACTCGCAAGGGTACATCAGGGTGCTGTTCTGCTGTCCACCGCTCTGGTTCAGGATCGGCGGCGGGCTTGACTCTGCTGTGGTGGATCCAGGCGTCGATCTCGGCTACCTTTACTGCAGTTGGGGTAGACAGGATGACGGTGTACGGTCCCTTCCGATGGGGTTCCAACGGTGTCTTCTTCCAATCTTTGATCCACACCGAGGTACCAGGCTGGTAGGGATGCAAGGGTTCCGTCAAGTTGATAGGCAACTGGTCTTGGATCCACGTATGGAGAGTCTGCAGAACAAAACTAAGAGCTAGGAGTTCTTGTCTGGTTATTTCCGAACCAATTTGGGCTAGACTTCCTTTGATTCCCTGCACTATTGGTGGGGGTTTACCATACAAAACTTCAAAAGGGGAAAATCCTGTTGACTTTACAGGAGCTGAGCGTATTCTGAATAACGCTATGGGGAGCACTTGGGGCCACTTCAATTGTGTCTCCTGACAAAGCTTAGACATTTGGGCTTTCAAGGTACGATTCATGCGCTCAACTTTCCCTGAACTCTGGGGTCTGTATGCAGTGTGGAGTTTCCATTGTATCTGCAAAGCTTTTGCTAACTGCTGAGTAACTTGGGAGACAAATGAGGGTCCATTATCTGACCCTATTACTGCTGGAATTCCGAATCTGGGGACAATCTCTCTCATTAAGACTTTGGTAACTTCTCGGGCTTTCTCAGTTCTGGTTGGGAAGGCTTCTACCCACCCAGAGAAAGTACAAACTAATACTAGTAGATAATGATATCCATTGGCTTTTGGCATTTCGGTAAAATCAACTTGGAGGTTGTGCATGGGGGTCACACCTCTTGACTGAACTCGGGGTGCTGTAATAAGGCCTTGCTTGGCATTATTCTTGGCACAAGTTTGACATTGTCGTGCTACTGAAGCTGATATGGTTGTCATCAGAGGGATGTAGAAATGTGGTCTGAGTGCTTTTTCCATAGCACTCTTCCCATAGTGGGTGGCTTCGTGGAAAGCTTTGACAAAGGATGGTCCTAACAGTTCAGGAATTACTATTCGTCCTGGAGGTTGACTGCCCTCTTCTGGTGGCAGCTCAATCCATCCGTCTTTCAATACTCCATTTTCTTTGTCACAGTAGTAGTCCAATTCTTTGGTGGTATATCGTGGGGTCCATAGATTCAAAGGTACTGGAAACAATGCTGCTTGCATCGGCATAGCTTGTGGGGCAATTTGTCCTGTCATAGCTGCTTGTCGTGCTGAGGCATCTGCAAATCTATTCCCTCGGGCAACTTCTCCTTTTCCTGCTTGATGTCCTCTGCAATGCATGACAGCTACACGTGTTGGGGCCCAAACGGCATCAAGTAACATCAATATTTCGGGACCATATTTGACTGATTTTCCTCCGGATGTGATGAGTCCTCTTTCTTTATAGAGAGCTCCATGGGCATGCAGAGTAGTGAAGGCATATTTGGAATCTGTATATACATTCAGTATAAGTTTTTCTCCTAACAACAATGCTCTGGTGAGTGCTATCAATTCAGCTTTCTGGGCTGATGTGCCTGAGGCTAGGGCTGATGATTCAACTACTTCGTGTTGAGTGACGACTGCATATCCGGCACAGCGTCGTCCATCAAGGATGAGACTGCTCCCATCAACGTAATAGGTTTGGTCAGGATTGTCTATGGGCACATCTGTCAAGTCGGGTCGGCTGGAGAACACAGTCTCCATGACTTCGATACAGTCATGTTCTGGGAGTTCTTCACTGATAGGTATCAAGGTGGCTGGATTCAGGGCATGGCTCACTTCAAGTTGTATCTGTGGGTTTTCACATAACATGCTCTGGTACTTCAACATTCGGGAATTGGTGAGCCAATAATTTGCTTTCTGTTCCATAAGGGCAAGGACTGCATGTGGCACAGTGACTCGTATGTTCTGTCCTAGTGTGAGTTTGTCTGCTTCACTCACTAGTAGCGCTGTAGCTGCAACTGCTCTCAAGCAAGGTGGCCATCCTTTGGCCACAGGGTCCAATTGTTTCGATAGGTAGGCTACAGGTCGCTCCCAATTTCCTAATTTCTGAGTCAACATGCCTAAGGCATTTCCCTGTGCTTCATGTACAAACAAGTGAAAAGGTTTGTGGACATCTGGTAGTCCAAGTGCTGGTGATGACATCAATTCTTCTTTTAACTTCTGGAAGGCTGTGTCCTGCTCAAGTCCCCACTCTAGTGGTGACTTCTCTTCTCCTTTTGTGGCTTCATACAGTGGTTTGGCAATTTGGGCAAAGTTGGGTATCCAAATTCGACAATATCCTGCCGCTCCCAGAAAGGCTCTGACTTGCTTTCTGGTTGTTGGAGTTGGAATTCTGCATACTGCTTCTTTTCTTTCTCTGCCTAATCTTCTGCTTCCTTGGGTGATACGAAAACCCAGGTATTTCACTTCTTTTTGGCATAGCTGTGCTTTGGCTCTGGAAACTTTGTATCCAGCTTCCTCTAGTAACTGCAAGAGATCTTTGGTGGCTAGTATACATTCACTTTCTGATACGGCAGCTATCAACAGATCATCCACGTATTGGAGAAGCACTCTCTTCCCCGGGGCTACTGGATAGCTTGAAAGGTCTTGATTCAGTGCGGCACTAAAGATGGTAGGCGAATTCTTGAATCCTTGGGGTAATCTTGTCCAGGTAAGTTGGCCCCCTCTTCCAGAGATGGGGTCCTGCCATTCGAATGCAAACAATATTTGGCTTACAGGGGCTAATCTTATGCAAAAGAATGCGTCTTTTAAATCCAGTACAGTGAAATGGGTAGCTTCAGCAGGTATCAGTCCTAAGAGGGTGTAAGGATTGGGTACGACCGGATGTATGGTCTCAGCTGCATCATTTACTCTTCTCAAATCTTGCACTGGGCGATAATCATCTGTCCCAGGCTTTTTTACTGGCAAAAGTGGAGTGTTCCATGGGGATTGGCATACTTTTAGTAGGCCATACTCAAGCAATCTTTGTAGGTGGCGATGGATGCCTTCAATTGCGGCTCTTGGGAGAGGGTACTGTTTGACGTGCACTGGTGTAGCACTAGGCTTGAGGGTTACAATTACTGGAGCTATATGTTTGGCTAGGCCTGGGGGGCTGCCTTCTGCCCATACTCCAGGTGGTGCATCAATACTTTTCAAAGTTTGTTCAAAATAGGTATCTTGGATCGAATCATCAATGTAGTATCTCCATTCTTCTTCTCGGGGAACTGTCAGCAGCATCACTCCTGCTGGTTTGGTTTGGGAATTTACTGTCATTTGCATTTCTCCTTGTTCAGAGAAAGATATTTGTGCTTGAAGCTTGGCTAGCATATCTCGTCCCAGTAGTGGCACTGGACATTCGGGCATGTAAAGGAATTGATGAGTTACTTGCTGTCCTCCCAGACTGCATATTCGGTTTTGAAGAAAAGACTTTGTGGCTTTGGCACCAGTTGCTCCTATAATGGTGACTGCTTTTGTAGTGAATGGGGCTATCTTTTTGTCTATTACTGAATGTTGCGCTCCAGTATCAACCATAAAGTCCATAATTTGGTCTCCTATTTGTATTCCGACCATAGGCTCCTGGAGACCTAAAGCAAACTTGGAGCCCGGTCTGTCCTAATCCACGTCATTCTCATCATGGGCTGGTGTGGCCAATGCTTGAATGGTTCCTCCTCTTTCTCGCTGGAATTGTTCTCGATTGGCTCCTCCTCGGCTTCGGGGATAGCTTCGTCTTTCTTCTCGCCACTGATGGCTGCTGTCGTCATCATGCTGGGCGTCTTCGAGTTGCGGGCACATATCTCTCCAATGTCCTTCCTCTCTGCAATAGGCGCATTGGTTCACGCCTAGTCTCTGGGTCCGGCCTCCGCCTTGACCCCGCCCTCTTCCTCTGCTCCTTCGACTAGGGACACCTCCCCTTTTCTGTTCCACTATGGCCGCAGCCAAAAAATCAGCTTTCTTCTTCATCTTTCTATCACATTCTCTCTGTCTTTCAGTATCACGATTCACATACACTTTATGAGCGACTTCCAATAACTGTGTTGCATTCATGCCCGCAAACCCTTCTAACTTCTGTAATTTGCGTCTAATGTCTGGTTGAGACTGGTTTACAAAAGCAGAATTCACCATACATAAACTTCCTGGTGCCTCGGGATCATAGGGAGTATACATTCTGTAAGCTTCAGTTAATCTCTCATAAAAATCTGCTGGGCTCTCATCTATCCCTTGGATAACTCCTGTAACTTTGGAAAGGTTCATAGCTTTCTGGCCCCCCCTTTTCATGCCTTTTAAAAATCCTTGGCGAAAATGTGATAGGGATGTGGATACTTCATCTGTATTTGGATCCCATTGGGGGTCTTCATTCGGGAATTCTCTCTGAGCTGCTTCCCTACGGTCTATTATATTCTGCCCCTGTGCCGGAGCTGCAGGGTTTTCTGCCATCCATTCAATAGCTGCTTTTCTAATTCTTGCTCGTTCTTCTGTAGTGAATAGGGTGGTCAGGAGCTGACGGCAATCTGGCCAAGTGGGTTGGTGAGTTTCCATAATACTAGTTACTAATTCTGTCAGCTCCTGGGGCTTACTAGTATAGGAGGCGTAATGCGACCTCCAATTTAATAAATCAGTTGTAGAGAAAGGGAGATACACATAAGTTAGAGGTCCCGCTACCACTTCATCATTATCATTCTTTACGGGCACTCCCGGGACTTGCCGTAAGGGAAACAGTTTAGCTGCTATGGGTGTCTTTTGGGATCTAAGGGTTATTGTCGTTGCCTTTGCAGGAGTCACTTTCTTTTTCTCAACAGGTTTTGCTTTGGGTTTCGCTGTCACTGGCGTGCTAGTGCTAACACTAGCTTTCTCAATTATTTGTACACTTTCCTCCTCATCTGGGGGATTCTCTCTTTCTCCTTCTTCTGTCTCCACTTCTGACTCGCTTTCTAGGTCCTCCTCTTCTTTTCTCGCTAATTCTTCCTTTTTCTCTTCTCCAGGAGGGGGATCAGGGGTTGGGTCCCGCCTCGGCTCTGGCCGTCTCTGGGGTTCTGGGGCAGGACGCCGGGCTACTCTTACTGGACCTGGGGTTCGGGGCTGCCTGAGAGTTATTTCTGGGGAATCAGGATCTGCCAGGATGGGCTTCTGTCTGGCTTTCTTATCCTGCTCTTTCATTCTAGGCTGTTCCGTTTTCTGTCTAGAATCTGCTTTAGCTAACATTATTCTGCACTGTTCCTCATAACAGCGCTGCGCCCAGGGGGGCGGATCTTCACAAATACTTAACCAGGAATCTATATAAGGGTACTGATCAGGGTGCGCTACCCGCACTCTACGGTATATTGACTGAATAATCTCTACTTTGAACGTTCCCTCTCGGGGCCAGATGGGGTCTAGATCGGGCCACTCCCTAGTACACAAAATTTGCAAACGGGCTGCTGTCATTTTAATACCATAATCTCCTGAATATCCCTCTTTAAAATGTGCGATCATACATTCTAATGGAGTGTTTCTAGTAGACCCCGCCCCTCCCATTTCGATGTGTGCGCGCAACAACAGACAGAAGGGAAAAGGAGGGCGGACCGTGGGTAAGGGGTCCTCACGGCCCTGGAAACGTATAAGGAGTACAAATAACAAGACAAGACGACAATCGCTTCCCCCTTTTCGCGACCTGAACGCGGTCGCCCGGTCAGGAAATGCGCTACTCAGGGGTCCGCCTTCACTTGGTCCGTGCTGCCAGACCTCTCATTCACACTTCGTTCACACAATCATGCTAGCAACGTATCCCAGAATGCATTCGTTTCTATCTGTTCTGACTAGTCTTTTCCAATTTCCCAATTACAAAAAGGATGAGGGTTTCACCCAGCGAATTCCCATGCCAGGCTACTCGGCTCTTCCTTGAGAGGTGATCATGCTCTCTTACCAATTCCCAATATCTCGAGATTACAAATTCCAAAGTTCCAAGTTCCAATGGCAGTACTGCGCTTTCTATTTCTGTCTAGACCCAAAATCAAAACTATACTCACCGGATCCGGTCCTCAAACTTCCCAAGCAGGCGCATGAGTTGGACCTCGGACTCCCCTCACTCGGGTTCGAGGCGTTGACTCCAGCCGGGCTCGTCACCCGCCGAGGTCCGACCAGCTCCCTCCGATACAAGGGACCGGTGGCGCCAGGGAGCAGCCCTCGTCGGAAGGGCGCGATCCCGGCAGGACCAAGCCTATAGAGGCGGAAAGTCGTGGTATATTGCCCTATATACACTTTGATTCCACAACTTCCCGGCCAACGCACCAAGGAATATGTAGCAGCAAAGCGCAGACAAACCAATGATACCAGGAGTCTGTTCAAAAGGTCCAAATCATTTATTTGTGCACAAGTCTCGAACCAGTCAATTTCAAAATGGCTGAGCAAAGTTTTCAAGCATTACAACAACTTTTATAGACTTCTGTTCCATTCTAGGTATAGAAAAACATTTCATTGGTCCCGGTAATCTCCCGTACCTCCCGTACCTCTTCTATTGGTCCCGGTACTGATAAGTTTATCCAGTTATGTCCCTCCAGTGGGCATGACACCTGCATACCCCCCTTCTAGTCCCAATTACAATGGTCAGTTCATCAACTTGTTACTTTCACACTCTCAAGGTTAAAGAACCAATTTGTACGTGCAGAGGAGCTGGGCTCTGCAACTCATCTGTCAGCACTCCTAATTATTTCTTTGCAGATGTACTTTTTCTTATCAGTAACTTTTAAACATGTTTTTCTGTATTTTTCCATCTTTCAATACTGTAGTTCTGCTTACCTAAGCTAATTCAATACTTCTACTGAGTTCTATCTTACAATAGCAGCATATTGGGGGATGTGCAATCCTATATGCCTCTCCACAGGCCTCATTTACAGGTCAAGCTAGCCATGCTGGCCTGCTTATGTTCGGACACTGTGGGTCACAGGCCTGCCCCTGCCACAAGTTTACTATAAAATGCTGTAGTCCATGTGGGAGGTAATTACATAAGAGGGCACACAAGTGAAATGACCAAAAAGCCATCTTTCTTATGCTTGTTTTATAAAGGCTTATTAAGAAAGAAGGATCATCTGTATTGAGTACACACTTCTGCTAGTTTGAAATGCCACCTCACCAAAATAAAATCCTTGATCCTATTAAAGCTAATTTTTTAAAATTTTTATCATAATCTCAAAAGGTTGCACTCATGGGACTGTGATAAAAAAATTGAAAATTAGCTTTAATAAGATTGATGATGATATTATGATTAGGTGACTCTTCCAACTACTATAAGCATGTACTCCCATGCAGATATTTTTTTCTTAAGAAGCTCTTATTGGCATAATACTTATTTATAATGATAGTGATCCATTTTTTACAAATGTACATAACTGATATCTGTTTGATAAAGACAACATAAGCTCATACTGTAGCAGCAAAGCGCAGACAAACCAATGATACCAGGAGTCTGTTCAGAAGGTCCAAATCATTTATTTGTGCACAAGTCTCAAGCAAGTCAATTTCAAAATGGCTGAGCAAAGTTTTCAAGCATTACAACAACTTTTATAGACTTCTGTTCCATTCTAGGTATAGAAAAACATTTCATTGGTCCCGGTACTCTCCCGTACCTCCCGTAGCCCTTCTATTGGTCCCGGTACTGATAAGTTTATCCAATTATGTCCCTTCTGTGGGCATGACACCTGCCTGCCCCCCTTCTAGTCCCAATTACAATGGTCAGTTCATCAACTTGTTACTTTCACACTCTCAAGGTTATGGGACCAATTTGTGCGTGCAGAAGAGCAAGGTTCTGTAACTCATCTATCAGCACTCCTCATTATTTCTCTGCAAATGTACTTTTTCTTATCAGTAACTTTTAAACATGTCTTTTCTGTATTTTTCCATTTCTTAATTCTGCAGTTCTGCTTACCTAAGCTAATTCAATATTTCTACTGAGTTCTTTCTTACAATAGCAGCATATTGGGGGATGTGCAATCCTATATGCCTCTCCACAGGCCTCATTTACAGGTCAAGCTAGCCATGCTGGCCTGCCTATGTCAGACACCGTGGGTCACAGGCCTGCACCTGCCACATTCCCCCCTTTGATTAATCTCACCCTATTACTTAATAAGGTGTGAGAATTAAATCACTTTTAGAAGAATCACATCCTGATTAAAGGATTCTTACTAGGGCTAGCTTTGTATAAAGCCATTATTTTAGTTGCGGTCTTCCGCTCTACTGTACTATCAATAGCACTATGAATGGAACGCATACAACATGGGATTAAACATGGTAAGCAGAGGATAACAGCAACAAGGATTAGTACTAAGATAATGAAAGTCTTAAATCCTCCCAGCCAAGAGAAAAGGTTAGCAAACCAGTTAGGAAATTTCAATGCGTGCCAAGTCTGTACTGGCACATAAGCATGTCTTTGCATATCTTTAGCAATTTCTTCAACTACTTGACCTTTATCATCTATTTTCAAACAGCAATCAGTTAAATTCAGTTTACCACATACTCCTCCTTCAGCTGCTAGCAAATAATCAAGTGCTAAGCGATTCTGGTATATGGCAGTGCGCATCTGAGTACTTTGTCTAGCTAAGAGCGTGAGAGCATGGCTAGTTTCATTGGTTATTATTTCAACTACTGCTTGTAAGCGAATGATACGATTAATCATATAAATTGGGGTACGATAACCATACATACCATCATCATTCCAAGTGGCAGGTCCATAATACTCAATAATTCTTTCTGGTGGCCAATCATCACCTTGCCACTTCTCCCACTTGCCTATCTGTAAGGCTTCTCTTTTCTGTCTTGATGCTCCTTTGTGTCTGTGGGTTGTGTATCTGCCACAATACAACAATGACTTCCAGTAGGGCACAAAGTCTCTTGCACACATTTACACCAAAAAAGCTGTATGTACCTATACTATATGCATATACACACGTATTTTATAAAATGCATGCATATATTACAATTCTAACCCATCTCCACCAAAACTATGCCTCAAGACCGCTTATGTACAGATCTTGCAAAAGCGGGTGAAATCTTGCTGTAAACCCACTTTTTATGCACGTATAGCCATGCACAATTTTTGTATCAGCCATTTTCAATATGCAAAACCTGCTTTACATGCAGAAAATCTTTATAAAATTACCCTCCATATTGTCTGAAGATGATACAGCCTTGGAAGCATTACAAAGTAATTTGCTGAACTCTGGCACTTATGTCACAAGATAAAAGAAAAAGCTATGCATTTATTTTGTAAACTAGGGACTATGCTTGTTATGCACTATCATCTCTATACATTAGAACTTCCATCATATTCAAACAAATTCACTAAAGTATGGTTTTCAATCTGCTAACTACGCACTCTATAATAGCCTGTAATTATTAAAAACTGACAAGAAAGCTATGCCACCTGTGTTTATGTGAAGCCAGGTAATGAAAAAACAACAACGCTGTCATCACCTCTCAATTCCTGATTGCATTATCAAAACGGCAGCAGAATTTGGCATCTGGGTGTGACCTTGTTAACTGCTAGGGTAATTAAGTTTATTCTATGGGGAATAAGGATGATAAATTATTAGCAAGAAGATTCTGTTCACATTTTATTAAATTGGCCTGTCAAAGGGTTGGCCAAATTATCAAGGGCCTCATTTATTGGAGGCCAGCCATATTGCCACATCTGTTACAATTATTTATAATTTCAGCAGTTGAAAACCAACTGAGTTCGGCATCCACCATGTAAAGTAATTTACAAATTATCTGATGAGGGAGTGTTTTAGCTTTTCCCTTATTTCAAGCCAGCAGAAAGCCGTGCTGTAATTACAGAACACGATTAGGTTCTTTGGGGAACTTATAGTGCACTCACAGCCATAGTAAGATGCAGCAAGAACATATGGAGGAGCTTGTGCTTCTACTCCCTGAAGCTCGTGACCCGCCTGCCGCTGAGCCCTTGAGTTGAATTTGAATGAATGTGCCATGGCTAATGTTCTACACATGCACCATTTATGCCACAAAACAAATCAGATCACTGTTAATTAGGAGGCAGCTATAATCAGGCCTTCACATCTGTGTAATGCAAGGCACAGTAGGCTGTATTCCAATAATCTATGACTACCTTTGGGTCGCAAACTGTAAGCCATATTGCCCCATTACTAGTTAGACATTTCAAACAGTAATTCTACTCACAAAATCCTATTACAGGGATATTTCCACGAAATTTTAGTTTTACTCCAAACCTCTCTTTATCAGCTATTGACCAGAGCATTTAAAACATATGGCAAAAGTTCATTAATGAATAGTAAAACATACCACTCTATTTTAATGAAACCACTAGAGTTATAAAAATCAGATTAAGTTAATCCACACATTCCTTATTTTTCCTTATTTGCATGTGTTCAATACCCCTAGCAATAACATAATGTCATAGGTGATTTGGATGGAAACTAACAATTCCCCTCTAATATTAATACCTCTCTCCCACCTTTAAATCAAAAGTTATTTTTCTAATTCTCACATTGATGTTAATATAATTTTTAAGAAATCAATCTAGCAAGTTGTTCACCCTCAAAACAGTACTTCTGACCATGAAAAATCCTTTCTCTGTGCAAAAGCAGCTAAACAGTTTACACTCAAGCTCAAACCTGCTACAGTTTAATTAATCCATTATATGCCTTTCCATTTTCAGAAATGGCAATGAAATTGAGAAAATATAAGTCACTTAATTGTTTCTAAATTTTATTACAGTAGTACAGAAGTCTCCCTATACAGCAGTTAACTTCAAATTGCACTATTACAAACATTAAATTTTTTGTGCTTGGGGTGACTTTTCTATTTTCCATTTGATATAGTGCTGCACTGAAGACTGATGTACAATGCATCTCATACAGTATACTTCAGCAATACACACTGAATTGATAAAAGTATTTATTTTTAAATACAAAATAGTAATGGAAAATTAAACAGAATAATGGTCACATCTTGTAAATGTGTTTATATATTACAATCCTTGATTCCATGAATTTGACCTTATTATGCTATTACTTTCACAACAGTAAGAACAACAAAATTATAGCATAAATTTTGCATTTACATATTTAGTGGCATGTTTACTAAAGGTTAACACGCATTAACAAAAGTTATAGTGCATTACATTCTGCACATTTACTTTCATTAACCTTTACTAAGATGTCCCTTAGTCTCCTTCAAACATTTGACTAAGTAACACAAATCAAGAGGCCTAGTGACAAAATGGAATAACTGCCTGTTGAATGCTTGTGTTAGTAATGAACATGTGTTAAAGCAGCATTAACATGGGTTAACAGTAAAGCGTAAAGCTGATAAGTATTCAAAATTTTCCAACCCAGTTCATTTTAATGTAAGATGATATGCATTGATGTGTTTCTGTGCACATCATGGGGGCTAGTTAATAAGGGACACTAACATTAGTGCATGTTTATTCATCATTAATGTGTATTATTAATAACTAGGTCCCACTGTATAACAGGGGCCTGTGCTAAAATAACATGCATTAACATTAGTGCACCTTAGAAACTGGCCTTCTATATCTTTAAAAGTCTATTTATGCATTCATTAAATATACTCAATAATACACATCTTTTATGTGCACATTAAGAAGGAAATTCTGTAAGGGGTGACTAGATTTATGTATTTACATGCGTTTATGGCGTCTATCCTATCAAGTCAAATCTGTGCGCATTTACCTTTTTAGAATACTAGCTTGAGTGGCCACAAGCACACATCAACGAAGTCGCAATTGGGTCATATTTTATAACGTACGTATGTAAATTTCTGTTTCAAAACACAATCCACATCTGTGCACACCCACAGTGAAGGTATGTGCTGTTGGTCCATATACTCTCAGAATAGCAACCAACTAAACTTCACATATAAGTAGTCATTTATGTACATAAACCACGAAAATACCATGATTTATGTGTATAAAAAACATGTAAATCTAGCTGCGTCTTATAGAATTTCCCTAGATGACGCCAATTTTATAACAGGGCACCTAGGTTAAAAGGCCACGTGCATGCCAGTTTAGGAAATATTTTATAAAAACACATAGGTGCCTACATTTCCTTATAAAATGCTAGCATAAGTAGCAGAAATCGTATCTTGAATGCAGGTGCAGACATTTCAAATGGTGAAAGTGTTTCTGACGTTATAGTGCGAGATCATTTTGCATCCAGTGATCACCAGAAAAGCGAGGGTCTTAGACTTTAGGAAAACTAACTTTGCCAAGATGGGCCAATATCTCAGGGAGTCATTAGCGGGGGATGGAACAGCTGGGGGATGTAGAAAAATAGCAGGCAGAACTGAAAGGGGATATTTTAAGAGCAACCAACCTTTTTGTTAAAATAGTAAATATAGGTAAAAGGAAAAGGAGACCGCTATGGTTTTCGAAAGAAGTAGCTGAAAAAGTGAAGAAAAAGAGGGAGGCTTTCATGAAATACAAGAGATCACGGAGAGAGGAAGACAGGCATATGGAAATTACACATACCTGGTAATTGTAGTTCCTGGAGGGTCCAGTTTAGTCCTCCACAATCGGGTAGTGCACCTCCTCCTGCAGCCTGGAGACTGGACCAATCAAACTCTCTGTAAGGTGTATGCAGACGGAGCTCCCATAAGCCCCCAGTAAACTAGTAACAAAGCAAACTTAAAGAAGCAACACATAAGACTATAGTAAAAACATGCAGAATAAGCATAAAACTTTTGTCCCTCAATAAAGTATGAGCCCCCTCCCCAAACGAGGAAGCCAGAACGCTGCACTGCGCCGCCTACGACGCCCCAGTAGCCAAAAGACAGGCCAAAACCAGTGTTACCAGAAAATATGTTGGAAGGAAATAGAAGAAAAGAACTGACAGCAAGCTCGGCCGAAAGAAGAAGAGAAGGCCGCTGTAAGGTTAGACCGTTCGGACAAGCGCGCCGCAATAAAAAACCTGATATGCGGGAGGGAAGGAGGACTAAACTGGACCCTCCAGGAACTACAATTACCAGGTATGTGTAATTTCCATTTCCTGATCGGTCCTCCAGTTTAGTCCTCCACAATTGGGATGTAGCAGAGCAGTCAACACCGGGCGGGACCTTGCCACCCGGCGCGCAGAACCGCCGAACCAAAACAGGAATCCCGAGCGGCTAACACATCCAACCTGTAGTGTTTACTGAAAGCATGCAACGACGACCAAGTGGCCGCTTTACAGATGTCCGCTGGCGGAACTAAACTATGCTCCGCCCAGGAAGCCGCCTGAGCCCTGGTAGAGTGGGCCCGTAACCCCACCGGAACCGGCCGCTTCTGCAACAGATACGCTGACGTGATCGCTTCCTTGATCCATCGGGCAATGGAGGCTTTGGCCGCCGCCTCCCCTTTCCATGCGCCACCAAAAAGTACGAACAAGTGGTCGGTCTTCCGAAAGGTCTCGGTAACCTTCAAATAACGCCGAAGAACGCATCACACATCTAGGCAGTGAAGCCCGTCAGCCGCCGGACCGTCGGCCCCAGCTCGCAGTACCGGGAGGAACACCGTCTCATTGACATGAAAAGGCGAGACCACCTTAGGCAGAAAGGAAAGAACCGGGCGAAGCACCACCCGATCTTGGAAAAAAGACAAAAAGGGCTCCCTGCACGACAACGCCTGGAGTTCGGAAATGCGCCTCGCCGAGCAGATGGCCACGAGAAACACCGTCTTCAGAGTGAGATCTTTCAGAGACGCCCTCCGCAGAGGCTCAAAAGGTTCGCGAACCAAGGCCCGTAACACAAGGTTCAAGTCCCACGGAGGAACGGTGATCCTGCGGGAGGGCCGCAAGCGAAAAACCGCCGCAAGAAAGCGACGGACGTCCTGATGAGAGCCGAGGGGAATCCCCAAAACTTTGCCCCGGTAACAGGAGAGAGCCGCCAACTGAACCTTCAGAGAGCTCGCAGCAAGACCCTTATCAAAACCATCCTGAAGAAAACTTAAAACGACGGGCACAGACACCGTCACCGCTCGAACTCCACGCCGCGAGCACCAGTCCTCAAAGATTCTCCACACGCGCACATAAGTAAGAGAGGTAGACGCTTTCCGCGCCCGAAGGAGAGTGGCAATCACCGCGGGGGAATAGCCCTTCTTTTTCAACCGAGCCCGCTCAATGGCCAAACCGTAAGCGAGAATCGACCCACGTGGGGCATCCGCAGAGGACCCTGGAGAAGAAGATCCGGTAACGCAGGCAGAAGCCAAGGAACGCCATCGCTCAGTCTGACCAGATCGGCATACCAAGGTCTCCTGGGCCAATCCGGAGCCACTAGTAACACTCGACCCTGGTGGCTCTCGATGCGCTGAACGACCCGGCTGATCAGAGCCCACGGAGGAAAGACATAAAGGAGACCGGACGTCGGCCACGGCTGAATGAGGGCGTCGAGCCCCTCGGACATGCGTTGGCGCCACCTGCTGAAGAAGCGACCCGTCTTTGCCGACTGGAAGGTCGCCATGAGATCCATGACGGGAGGACCCCATCGACGAACTATTTGCGCGTAAATCTGCGGGTTGAGCTCCCATTCTCCGGGGTCGACCCGCACTCTGCTGAGAAAATCGGCTTGGACATTGTCTGTGCCTGCTATATGCGCTGCCGAGATCGCCGGAAGGCGAGCTTGCACCCAAGTGAACAACGCCGTGGCCTCGGATGCTAGGGCCACACTGCCGGTGCCCCCTTGGCGATTTATGTAAGCTACTGTTGTCGCATTGTCCGAGAGAACGCGCACAGGCCGCCCGACTACCAGGTGTTCAAGGGCTAAGAGAGCGAGCCGAACCGCCCGCAACTCGAGACGGTTGATCGACCAAGATGCCTCCAGAGGAGACCACGTCCCCTGTGTGAATCGGTCCTCGCAGTGAGCACCCCAGCCCGCTAAGCTGGCATCCGTCGTGAGCGGGACCCAAAGAGGAGGCTCCAAGGGAAGACCCCGCGTCAGGTTCTCTGAGGAGAGCCACCACCGGAGCGACCGACGAACCGGCATCGGGCAAGGCAATCACCTGTTCAATGAGTCGAATTGGTTGGACCAACGACTTAGAAGAGCACTCTGGAGCGGACGCATATGAAACCTCGCCCAAGAAACCACCTCCAGGGTTGCCGCCATTGTGCCGAGGAGCCGGAGGTACCACCACGCGGATGGCGCGGGCATCCCCAGGAAGAGGCGGACGAGGCTCCTCAACGCTAGGGCACGGCGCTCCGGCAAACACACCAAGCCCCGTGCCGTATCGAAACGTACTCCTAGGTATTCGAGGTCCTGAGTCAGCCGCAGGTGGCTCTTGCGTTTGTTCACCACCCAGCCGAGAGATCTCAGTAGAGCAACCACTCTGTCCGTGACCCGCCGACACTCGTGGATGGATTTTGCCCGAATCAACCAATCGTCAAGATACGGGTGAACGAGGATACCCTCTCTTCGCAAGGCCGCCGCGACCACCACCATCACTTTTGTGAAGGTACGGGGAGCAGTGGCGAGACCGAACGGCATGGCCTGAAACTGAAAGTGCCCCCACGGAAAGGCAAATCGGAGGAACTTTTGATGAGACGCGCGAATGGGAATGTGTAAATAGGCTTCGGAGAGATCGAGGGAGGTAAGAAACTCCCCCTGACGCACTGCTACTATGACTGACCGCAAGGTTTCCATCCGAAAGTGCGGTACCTTGAGAGCACGATTCACGCCCTTGAGATCTAAGATTGGGCGAAGAGATCCGCCCTTCTTGGGGACGACAAAATAGATGGAGTAGTAGCGACCGGCGCCGCGCTCGGAAGGAGGAACAGGAAGCACGGCCCCCAGGGATAAGAGCCGATGAAGAGTTACGCGGATATCCTGCGTCTTCTGAGCGCCCTTGCTGGGAGACATCACAAAGGAATCCCTGAGCGGGTAGGCAAACTCCAGCGCATAACCTTGTTCGATAATCTGCAACACCCACTGATCTGATGTAATCTGGGCCCAAGAAGGAAGAAAATCGCGCAAGCGACCCCCTATGACCGGACTCCCTTCCTGAGCCCACCTCGCTTCATTGTGGCTTGCGATTAAAGGAAGAGGATGAAGAGGCGGAAGCTCCAGAGAAGCCTCGGCCCGCTCCTCAGAAACCACGAAACCCTTGAGAACGGGACCCAAAGCGGCCGCGCTGGGAACTCCAAAGGCGGGAAGAGCGAAATCTACGAAAATCCCGAAATTGACCGCGCGTAGGTGGCAAGGATCTATTGAGCTTAGGCTTATCCTCTGGCAGCCTACCACCCTTAGATTCACCCAGGTCTTTGACCAATTTATCCAGAGCCTCACCAAACAACAATTTGCCCTTAAAGGGCAGCTTACTGAGGCGAGACTTGGAAGAGCCGTCGGCCGCCCAGTTACGCAACCAGATGGACCGACGTGCTGCTACCAATGATGCCATACTATTAGCCAACGAACGGATCAAATCATAATGCACATCCGCCAACCCAGATTCCAGGCGGGTAACCTCTAGCAACCCCTGCTGATCCAGGCCGGAGACCGACCGCAGGCGCTGAGACCAACGTAAACAAGCCCGTGCAACCCACGCCCCACAAATAGAGGCTTGCAGGGACAAGGCGTTGGTATCAAAGGCTTGCTTCAACAAATTATCAACTTTCTTATCCTGTGCATCCTTCAGCGCAGCACCGCCCTCAACTGGGATGGTGGTTTTCTTAGTTACCGCCGACACCGCAGCATCAATCCGCGGTGACTTAAACAAGTCCTTGTCTTTGTCGGCTAAAGGGTATAAACGATTCATAGTCCGAATGCCCTTCAAACCGGACTCCGGTTGATCCCACTCCGATTGGATCATTTGCTCTACCACCCGGTGCACCGGAAACACCACCTGGGAGTCCCGCACCGCCTGAATGAGAGGATCCTCCAAGCCATCCTCCTCTAACGGCCGAGTCACGGCCAGGTTGAGGGTTTGAAGAGACTCCGTTATCAAAGGCACCAACTCGTCCCTACGAAACACGCGAATAATCCGAGCCTGGTCTTCCGGCTCCGGGATCTCCCCGTCTTCCAACTCCTCAGCCTCCGCCTCAGGATCTCCTTCCGCCTCCAAGTCAGGATAACCCAAAGCGTCCTGCTCCGGGTCCAAGGACCTGAGACGCTTGGCGGCAGGCTGGGAAGAGCGCTGTCCCTCCCCTGAGGAAAGAGAGGGAAGGGGCGCTGGCCAAGGTTCCGGCAACTGACCGGAACGGCTCAAACGGAAGGCCTGATGCATGAGAAGAACAAAATCCGGAGAAAAATCTACTGAAGAAGCAGCAAGAGCCGTATGGGGCAACTCAGGGACATTCCCATTGGAATGGGACGCCGAACCAGATGGGCGAGAGCCCGGCGAAAGGGCACTCTCCGCCAGCATAGGAGTGTCATCAGGGACTGGCAACTCTTTTAGCTCAACTTGATGTTCCAACTCGGAAGAAGCTGAAGCACAGCCCCTGCAGATGCCAGAGTCCGCCACCGCACCTCTGCGTGACCCACAAATCACGCACTGCGGTTTGGTAGCCATGCGCTGAAGCACCCCAGCCAAGGGAAAGAGAATCCGAGGCAGAGGAAGGTAAAATAGTAAGCCCGTTTAAAACTAACACTTTTTTTTTTTTTTTTGCAAAAATAAAACACTCCCCCGAATCCTTAGAAGGTCCCTAGCAAAATCGCCAAAAAAAGAAGTTCAAAAAATGCCAGGGGAACCAAAAAGTGACCCTGCAAAACTTCCTTCAGTGATTCAAAATGGCCACCGCACCCGTGCACCCGCGCTGAAAAAAGGGCGCGAAATACCATTAAACAGAGAAAAGAAAGAAAAGAAAGTAAACGCGATTACCGGCCAATTCAAGAAAAAGAAGGCCAATTAAAATGAAGAAATTTGCAAACCCCCGAGGCAAGACTGTAATACTGCCTATTCTCCTGCTGAGAGCAGGAACGAGAACGCGCTGCAGCACCCGAGGAAGGAAAGAAACAGGTGAATTTCCTACCGGGTAGATGAAGTCCCCGACAGAGGCAGACAGCAGCAGAAAGTAAAAGGGTCGTTTAGCAAAGGCAGAGCTCGTCCCCGTACAGTCTAGGGGAGAGCTCTAACCTGGCTGTCCAACAGCTCCGGGAGGAAGGCAGGAGCCCAATGCAGGACTGGCTTCTCAGCACCGGGAGACCCCCTGTGTTTTTTTTTTGTGTTTTTTTTTGCAATTAAAGATACAGCTACCTAATTAAATAAAAAGGGAATAAGAAGGAAAAGGAAAATCCCAAATCTAACTAGTGTTGCTCCCCCAAGAGTCACTAAGTGTGCCCAGGACAGGCACACACGTCCTCAAGCTGCAAGGAGACTGGACATACTGGGGGCTTATGGGAGCTCCGTCTGGATACACCTTACAGAGAGTTTGATTGGTCCAGTCTCCAGGCTGCAGGAGGAGGTGCACTACCCGATTGTGGAGGACTAAACTGGAGGACCGCTCAGGAACTATATTTGGAAAAACTTAGAGAAGCTGGCAAAGTAATCAGGAAAGCAAAGATTCAAAAAGAGGAAATAGCCAATGGGAGGATAAGACATTTTTCAGATATGTTAGTGAGAAGAGGAAGGGCAAAAGTGGTATTGTCAGACTCAGGGGTGAAAGGGAAGAATATGTAGAAGCTGATGAGGATATGCACTACATAGAGTCTTCGAACTCTACTTACCATCCCTATGGAACTCCCTTCCACACCAGCTCAGAGCAACCAATGATATTACAGATTTCAGGAAATACTTGAAAACACATTTCTTTACTGAGCACTTCAGTACCATACTACTCAAATAATTGTATCAGCTATTGCAGTATATAGACAATTGGTAAAACCCTAAGCCTCTGTAAGAGCTTAGGCTCCCATGCAAATAGTTAATATGTTATCTGTTATCTGTATTCACTGTTGATATTTGACATTGTAAATAGTTCTGAAGAAAAGTTCCATGTAAGCAAAGTTATGTTCTCTGTAAACCGCCTTGAGAATCTGCAAGGCTGTATATAAAAAATGTTAAACAAAATAAATAATAAATAAATAAAGCGGAATTACTTAAATATTTCTGTTCTGTGTTCACATATGAAGAACCAGGCGCAGGACCTCAGAAAACACCCACAAACAGGAACAGAAGCTAGGAGCATCTTGAACAATTTTCAGAAGACTGTGTTTGTGTGAAATTAGCTAAACTTAAAGTAGACAAAGCGATGGGACCGGATGGGATACACCCTAGAATACTGAGGGGGACGTTCTAGCAGCTCCACTGACTGACCTTTTCAATGCCTCCTTAGAGTTGAGAGTGGTGTCAAAGGACTGGAGAGAGAAGCATGTGGTCCCTTTATACAAAAGCAGAAGTAAGGATGTGTTTGAAAACTACAGGCCGGTTAGTTTAACTTTGGTGGTGAGTAAATTATTGGAAGCGCTGCTGAAAGAGAAAATAGTGAGGTTTCTGGAGTCCAGCAGATTAGAGGATCTGAGGCAGCATGGATTCACCAGAGGCAGGTCTTGCCAGACAAATCTGATTTCTTTGACTAGGTGACCATGGAGATGGACCGAGGGAGAGCTTTAGATGTGGTGTATTTAGATTTCAGTAAAGCCTTTGACACCGTTCCTCACAGGCGACTTATAAACAAACTGAGCACCCTAGAGATGGACCATAAAGTTACTGCTTGGGTTAGAAATTGATTGAGTGGAAGGTGACAAAGAGTACAGGTAAATGGAGCTCACTCTGAGGAGGAGGAGGTTACCAGTGGTGTGCCCCCAGGGATCTGTCCTTGCTCCGATTCTTTTTAACATCCTTGTTAGTGATATAGCAGAAGGGCTGTCAGATAAAGTTTGCCTCTTTGCGGATGATATCAAAATCTGCAATAGAGTAGACACCCAGGAAGGTGTAGATAACATGAGGAGGGATCTAGCTAAGCTTGAAGAATGGTCTAGAATTTGGCAGCTGAGATTTAATGTTAAAAAATGCAAGATCAGGCATTTGGGCTGCAGCAATCCAAGGGAGCGATATAGTATAGGGGGTGAAGTACTTTTCTCCACTAAAGTAGTGCGGGACCTAGGCGTGATTGTGTCTGATGATCTTAGAGTAGGTAAACAGGTAGAAAAGGTGACGGCAAAAGCTAGGAGGATGCTTGGTGCATAGGGAGAGGAATGGCCAGCAGAAGAAAGGAGGTGATAGTGCCTCTGTATAAGTCTTTGGTGCGATCTCATTTGGAATATTGTATACAATTCTGGAGACCACACCTTTAAAAGGATATAAACAGGATGGAGTCGGTACAGAGGATGGCTACTAAAATGGTTAGTGATCTTCCTTATAAAGCATATGAGGACAGACTTAAGGATATTAATATGTACACCTTAGAGGAAAGGCGGGATAGAGGTGATATGATTGAGATGTTTAAATACCATCGTGGCATAAATGCACAGGAGAGTCTCTTTCGATTGAAAGCAAGCTCTGCTACGAGGGGACATGGGATGAGGGTGAAAGGGAATGAGTGATATGTGGAAATATTTATTTATGGAAAGAGTGGTGGATCCGTGGAATAGTCTCCCAGTGGAAGTAGTAGAGGTAAGGACAGTATCTGACTTCAAAGAAGCATGGGACAAACACAGAGGATCTCTAAAGGAAAAAAGGGGACTGTTGTAGTGGTTAATATGGACGGACAGACTAGATAGGCCATGCGGTCTTTTTCTGTCATCATGTTTCTATGTTTCTATTCACACTTGCTTGAGAGCAAGTGAAAGTGTTTGCCTGTAAAGTTTGCAAATACGCATATTGATTAAAGTATTTTAAAATCAATGTGCATACTTGCAAACTCCAGTCATGCTCTTCGTAGACCATGCAACCCACCAGTTATGCCTACCAGCAAATACACACCTTCTTGACAAGATACATAAAAATTTAAGCCAATTGATATTTTATACAAGGCCTTTTATGAGTGTATCTGGCCATATACATATTCATTTATTTATTTACATTCTCTTATATACCGCGCTATTCTGTATCAGTGCGGTTTACATTGAACATACTGAAATTACATTGAACAGGGCATTATAACTTGGAGATAACTATTTTACAGGGAACATCGGCTATGGAGGGTTAAGTGGCTTGCCCAAGACCACAAGGAGCACCTGTGGGACTAGAAACCCCAGTCCTTCCGGCCCAAGGTTGCTGTCCTCTAGTGGGATTTGAACCCCCGACCTTCCGGCCTGAAGTATCTTGCCCCAACCACTAGGCTACTCCTCCACATACAAAAACGTTATCATGAAAATATACCTTGTAATTTTAAAAGGCTTTTTGTTCTGTTTACAAAGCCTGTTTTACATGTGGAAAACGGCTTTTAGAAGAATTGTGTGACTGTATACACACATAAAGGTAGGTGCACAAAGTACCTACTCTGAGGACTCTAAAAGGTCTTTTTCTCATTTTCTTCCCAACAGATAACACAGCTCCAACAGCAGAAATATGGGGTTGATAGCTTTCATGCTGCAATGTTTCCCAACCATTATCGTCCAGATGGACAACCGGATCGAGGGCATGAAATCGATTCAGTGTACAAGAAGCCTATAAGTTGAATTCCCATGAAACAAGCTGAGGAACTGAGAGAGGAGGTGGCAAGGCTAAGAAGCATTTATAAAGACAAGAGGTGCAATGATAAAATTCTTCTATAAGGATCTATCTCCAGCAGAAGGGCAGATGACATTATATGAAAAGATGACAGCTGGACACAGATCACCAAAGCTTGCACACTTGACACCCCAACTCCACCTTCTCTAGAAAAGAGGAACAGGTATGCAACCCTGGAAGTTAGAAAGGCAAAAACATCCCAGAAACAGGAGGTATCAGAGCTCATCCATTCCAAAGTTGTGGGATCAGCAACCAATACAGAGAAAGTGATAGTGGTGGTTGGTGACTCCCTTCTGAGTGATAAAGAGACATCCATCTTTCATCCAAGACAAGATGTCCAGGAAGGCGTGCTGCCTGTCTGGTGCCAATGTCCGAGATGTTAAGGAGAATTTGTCAAGATTCCTGAAGCCTAATATCTACTATCTGATGCTACTCATCCATCTTGGCAGAAATGAAACTGCTAATTTCCCACCTGATCATATCAAAGATGACTGTGTGACTCTGGGAGAGATGGTGAAGCAGTTTGGTGCACAGGTGGGGCTAGTGTAGCTACACACTTACAACATGTGTTCTCCAGGAACAGCAGGAATAAATTTTCACATATGGGTGATGTTACCGACGGAGCCCACAGGAGAAGGCTTCCCTGCTTCCTTAGGAAGCTTTGGGAGAACGATTGCATATGGGTGCCTGTCTTCCCACCCGAAAGGAGCCATCTTACCTCAGTATGATGACATAGCTTAATCAAGCAAAATAGAATCAACCCCATGGAGACGTGGAAAGATAGTGAGGACTTACTACTTTTGTTCCCAGAGAACACCTGCTACAGGTGAGTAATTACTCTTTCTATGGGACCAAGCAGGAAGTAAGTCCTCACATAAAGGCTCCTAAACTACACTCTACCAGAAAAACCTGCAAAAGGTCCAATGAGGCAACCACAAAAACAAACTGAGAAAGGCAGCATCAGAAATTGCTAGAAGGTTCCGAGACTCAGCATCCAGCTTGGACATCAATATTAGTATGACTCTACAGTAGCCTGGTCGGGCAGAAAGGCCAGAGGGAGGAGCTGAGCTAATTCCTAAACAGGTGCCGGAGTGCGGCTTGGCCAAAGTTGCTGTCACTTTGGGAATCTCCATCCAAACAGTAGTAGACCATGAAAGTGTGGACAGAGGACCACACTGCAGCACTACATATCTCCACTGTGGAGACCGAATGTAAATTCACTACAGAAGCAATCATAGCTCAGACATTATGAGCTGTAACATGGCATTCCAGGCATAGGACAGCTTGTGCACACACAAAGGAGATGTAGTCAGCAACCCAGAGTGAAACGGTATGCTTGGAGACCACTACACCCAGCCTACTGGGGACAAAGGAGACAAAAAGCTGAGGAGTTGTGGGTTTTTGTTCTTTCCAGGAAGAAAGTCAGCACTCTGCTGCAGTCCAAGGTATGCAAAAAAGCCTCAGCCCTGTTGGCATGAGATCTAAGAAAGAAGGTGGGCAACACCACTGACTGACGAGGTGAAAGGCAGAGACTAACTTAGAGAGAAATGGAGGACCCATATATTCTGATGAAACTTCGTGTATGGATGATGCACCACCAGCATTTGGAGATCACTTGCTCTCCGTGCAGAGGTGACCGCCACTAAGAAGATGACCTTCAAAGTGAGATATTTTAGCGGGCAGGAGCCAAGTGGCTCTAAAGGGACAGAAAGAAGCTGCCCGAGAATCACATTAAAATCCTATGCTATAGGTGGGTTATTAAATGGAGGCCAATACAGCAAGAGGCCTCTCATGAAACCATATAAAAACATAAGAAATGCCATACTGGGTCAGACCAAGGTCCATCAAAGCCCAGTATCATGTTTCCAACAGTGGAAAATCCAGGTCACAAGTACCTGGCAGGTTCCCAAAAGGCACACAGGTTCCACAATGATTGTCCTGGGACCAGCAGTGGATTTCCCGGGTCCTTTTTAATAATGGTTTATGGACCTTTCTTCCAGGAATATGTCCAAACCTTTTCAAACCCAGCTACACTAACAGCTTTTACTGTATTCTCCAGTAACAAATTCCAGAGTTCATGTGTTGAGTAAAAATGTTTTTCTCTTATTAGTTTTATATGGGTTATGCTGTAGCTTCACTGCATGTCCCCTAGTCTTTCTACTTTTTAATGGCGTAAATAATCAGTCTATGTTTACCCGTTCCATTCCATTCATTAATTTATAGACCTCTATCATATCTCCCCTCAGCCGTCTCTTTTCCAAGTTGAAAAGTCGTAACCTTTTAAGCCTGACCTCATAGGGGTATCCTTCCATCCCCTTTACCATTTGGTGGCTCTTCTCTGTACCTTTTCTAATTCCTCTATATCCTTTTTAAGATATGGCAACCAGAATTGCACAAATTATTTAAGGTGTGGTCGCACTATGGAATGATAAAGAGGCATTATAACAGCTCTGGTTTTATTCTCCATTCCTTTCATTATGATTCCTAGCATTCTATTTGCTTTCTTGGCAGCCGCTGTACACTGGTAAGACGGTTTCAATGTATTATGTATGATGACGTCTAAATCCTTTTCCTGGGTAGTGGTTCCTAATGTGGAACCTTGCATCGTGTAACCGTAGTTTGGTTTGTTCTTTCCTAGGTGCATAAATTTGTACTTGTCCACAATAAATTTCATCTGCCATTTGAACATCCAATTTTATAATTTATCAAGGTCCTCTTGCAATTTTTCACAATCTTCTTGCATTTTAACAATTTTATGAAATTGTACTTCCTAAAGAAGGCTGCTTCTTTTTGTGGCCAGCATTGATGATATTTCCTGATGTTGTTTGTACCACACAGATCTGGCGTAAAGGTTTTATAAAGTTAAAACCTAGGATATTGGCTCTTGGAGGAACATTTTACTTGAAGTTTCCTTGCAAGTGTTTGGTAACACTTCTGGCAACAGTTATGTATTTGTTGAGGCTTCCCATCTTGAGTGATTTCCTTTGGTTAAGTAGTTTTCCTATTGAGAGGTTTGCTTTATTTGATTGGGTATTGTTAAAAGGGGTTGAATATATTATTTGTTTTCTTTATCTTGGCCTCCATGTACCTTCGATCATCTCTCAATGTGGGCTTGTGTAAATTCTTGATTTAATTGTTTCTTGAGGCTTTTCCTGTATTATTTTAATGAATTTACTTCTCTTCTAGGTTGCTTATTGTAACTGTTAAAATTTTAATAAATATAAATTAAATAAGATAAATAAATAAATAAAGCCCCCTAACTTTCAATAATTTTGTGTCATCTGTAAATTTGATTACTTTACTCGTTCTCCCATTTCTAGGTCATTTATAAATACGTTAAAAAGCAGCAGGTGCAGCACAGATCCCTTGGGTACTCCACTATTTACCTTTTCCCATTGAGAAAATTGGCCATTTAGCCCTGCTTTCTGCTTTATATCTTTTAACCAGTTCCTGATCCACAATACTATACTGCTTCCAATCCCATGACTTACTAATTTGGCCAAGATTCTCTCATGAAAGAACTTGTCACAGGCTTTCTGAAAATCCGGGTAACACTATATCAACTGGCTCATCTTGGACTATCTGTTTATTCACACCTTCAAAAAACATAACACAGATTCGTAAGACAAGACTTTCCTTGGCTAAATCCATGTTGGCTTTCTCTCATTAAACCATGACTATCTACCATTTTGCCCAGTACAAATGTCAGGCTCACCAGTCTGCAGTTTCCCTGGAACCTTTTTTAAAAATTGGCGTTATACTGGCCATTCTCCAATCTCCAGGTACTACAGATGATTTTAATGATAGTTCACAGATCACTAATATAGGTCTACAATCTCATCTTTCAGTTCTTTCAACACCCTTGGATATATACCTTCCGGTTTACTACTCTTCAGTTTATCAAATACTTGTAATGCATCTTTTCCATTTATCAATATTTCTTTCAATTCTTAAGATAAATGACCTTTAAATACCATTTCACTCATGGGTAACTTCCTTACATCTTCTGCAGTACAGACCAAAGCAAAGAATGCATTCAATCACTATGGCTTTCTTCTCCCTTAGCGCTGCCCCTTTTTACTCCTCTATCATCTAATGGTCCAACTGACTCTCTCACAGGTTTTTTGCTATGAATGTACTTGAAAAAGTTTTTATTATGTGTTTTGCTTCCTCGGCAAGTTCTCTTTCAAATTCTCTCTTTGACTGCCTAATCAATGCCTTGCATCTAGCTTGCCAGTGCTTATGTTGTTTAACGTTTTTGTCATTTGGCTCCTTTTTCCATTTCCTGAAAGATGCTTTTTGGGGCTATGACAGCCTCTCTGAATTCGCCTTTAAAGCATGCTGGTAGTTTTTTGGACTTCCTTCCACTTTTCTTAAAGTGTGGAATACATCTGGTTCTGGGCTTCCTTGATATATTTTTAAACAACGCCAATGTCTGATGTAAATCTTGAACCTTTGCAGCTGCTCCTCTTAGTTTTTTCTTAATTATTTTCCTCATTTTATCATAGTCTCCCTTTTGAAAGTTAAAAGGTAGTACTGTGGATTCCCTTGCCGTCCTTCTTCGATTTATTAAATCAATGCAATCATATGATATGATCATTATTGCCAAGTGGCCCCAACACCTTTATCTCTTGCACCAGATCCTGTGTTCCAGTAAGGACAAGGTCCAGAATACCTTCCCTTCTTGTAGGTTCATGAACCAGTTGCACCAAAAAACAATGCATCCATACTAACCTGCCAATCTGTATATAGTTAGGCCAACCTGTCAATAGTTGTGAGCTGCTCACATAGCCGGTGACAGCCGGCTTTGCCTGTACATAGTTACCCCTGTTAACCTTATTAGAAACCCCTGCTCATTTTAAGTCCAGTGTAGGTTCTGCCTGCACTGCACACATTTTTGTTATATGTAAACCGCACTGATTCTAAATAGCGCGGTATATAAGAGACGCTAAATAAATAAATAAAAATCTAGAAACTTTATTTCCCTGGCATGTCCTGCAGTGACACTGACCTAGTTGATACCATGTTAATTGAAATTACCCATTATTACTGTGTTGTAACTTTTGTTAGCTTCCTTGATTTCTCTTAACATTTCATCATCCATCTATTCATTCTGGCCAGGCGGTCAGTAATACCCCCCCCCCCCCCCCCCCACTGCCATCGCCTTCCCTTTTTTACATGGGATTTCTATCCACAGAGATTCTACAGTGTAATTTGTTTCCTGAAAAACGTAAATTCTCTGTGACTCAATACCCTCTTTAACATAAAGTGCAAACCCTCCACCAATTTGACCTACCCTATCATTGCAATATCATTTGTACCCAGGTATCACAGTGTCCCATTGGTTGTCCTCCTTTCATCAGGTCTCTGAGATGCCAATCATATCTAACTTTCATTTAGTGCTATATATTCTAGATCTCGCATCTTATTTTTTTAGACTTCTAACATTTGCATACAGGCATTTTAGAGATTGTATTTTATTCATCTCGTATTAATCTGGTTATCAGTTGATAGCGGTAATTTGGAATCTTTCAGTTCTGTACTTAAGTGCATCTGGGCTACTTTTATCTTTATTGGAACCTCTTTGTTGGGATATCCTAACTTCCCTCTTTTGCTAGTATCCTTCAAGGATACATCCTTCCAAACCATGCGCTCTTGGGCGACTGCCGGCTTTCCCTTATTGTCTAGTTTAAAAGCTGCTTGCTCTCCTTTTTAAAGGTTAATGCCAGCAGCTTGGTACCATTCTTGTTAAGGTGGAGCCCATTCCATTGGAAAAGCCCCTCCCTTCCCCAAAATGTTACCCAGTTCCTAAGGAATCAAAAACCTTATTCTTTGCACGTCCAGGGTTGGCGATCGCCCACTGCACGCCCACTCTCCGCCCCCGGGCCATCTCTTCCCTGCCCCCGATTAACTTCCCTGCACAACTGGCGGGGAAGTTAGTTGGGGCATGCAGACATAAGGATGGATGCCCGTTGGGATGTCCATTCCCGCTATTCATGTCTCAGAATAACCCCCATTGGCAATGGCACAGATTTCCAGTGAAGCCTTTCTCCCACTATCCAGAGGTCCAATGTGAGGAGGCCATGAAGATGGGTTCCCCAGCCCATTTTGGAGGCATTTGTGGTCAGAACCTGCTGATGAGCAAGGGCTTGAAAGAGAAGCCCCTTGGGCAGGTTCTGTGGTTGTAGCCACTAGGATAGGGACTGCTTGAGTGGCTGAGTGACAACTACCCTGTCCCTGAGGCGACTCTTGATCTGGTGCCACTCCGTACAGACAGTCCATTGCACTTACCTCAACTGTAGGAGGCTAGTGGAGTGACGTGCACTGCAGAGGCCATGGAGCCAAGAATGTGCATCATCCCCCTGGCTGTGATAATGGGACGGCTCTGCAATTCCTTGACTAAGTCGACAAGCTGTTGGGCTCGATCTTCGGGCAGGTAGGCCTGAGCCTTGCTGGTATCTAGAAGTGCCCCAATGAACTCTAGGTGCTGAGCAGGCTGTAGGTGAGACTTAGGATAGCTGATGACGAAGCAGAGTTGCTCTAGCAGCCAAATGGTGATCCCTGTGGACTGCCGGACTTCATCCGGCATCCGTCCTCTAACCAGTCATCCACGTAAGGGAAGACAGTGGATGTATCAAACCGAACTCAAAGGAGTAAACACAAACAAACTCTCAACACCGTCGGATTACAGAAAAGCAAAAAAGGTTACTAATAATAAAGCATTCTCCCACATCGCCTCCACAATCTGGAATGCATTACCTGAGGGTCTTAGAGAAATCAATGACCTAAGAACATTCTGTAAATTTTTAAAAACACACCTATTTACTACCCACTATGATCCTAAGCTCACATCACATACACAAACAGAACAGAATCAACATGCCACAAACAGTACTCTCTCTGACGCCAAATGATATTACATCCACACTATAGTAACAATCAGTGTGCCGCCCCAGCATGCCCCACCTACCACTACTGTACATAGTTTTGTTTTGAATTTTGTTATACCTGTAAAAGCATATTTTATATGTATATAGAAATACAAGTTTTATGTAAATTAACTTGCATTTCCATACATTTCATATCTTGCTCCTTGTACGCCGCGCTTTATCTTTGGAAAGCACGGTATAAAAATGTTTATTAAATAAATAAAAAAATAAAAGACAAAAATCCCCAGAGTTCGGGGGAAAGCTGCGACCACCGCTAGACACTTTGTGCAGACCCTTGGGGCAGAGGCGAGGCTGAAGGTTAGCACCCGGTACTGATAGTGCTGTCCACTGAAGCGTCAATACTGCAGATGAAGAAGGTGAATGAGGATGTGAGTGTAAGCATCTTTGAGATCCAAGAAGTACAGCCAGTCTTCCCATTGGAAGTAAGGCAGCAAGGTTCCCAGGGAGATTATCTTGAACATTTCCTGCAGCAGGAACCAGTTGAGGTTCCATAGATCCAAAATGGGCTTGAGGTGGAACCGAGGTTGGAATGGGAAGGGACACCATTCTCCTTAGGAAGGATCAAAAATCATCCTCCAGGGCTGTGGTTGCGGTGCAGGCTGGGACTTTTGGGGCTTGGGATGGCGTTTTTGACGCTGGTCCTTCTGCCTCTGCTGAGAGCCATTATAGGGGGTAGGTTGTGTAGTATTTCCTCTTTTTGGAGTAGAAAGGCTTCTTCCCAGAGGGCTTTTTCTTAATAAGGTCCCCCATCTTGCGTGAAAGCCGGCTCATGGTCAACTGTTCATATTCAATCTTCTCTGCCTTCTCCTCCATCAGCTTGCCGAAGATGGTTTTGCCCCAGCAGAGGACATTTGCCATCTTGTCCCACATCCACTGTTCTAAATCAGGCGTTAAATGCTTGGCTGCATAGATAGCATCAGAGAGCATTATCGCTGGAGAGCTGCATGTACTAATGTCCATCAAATGTGAAATAAAGTTCCAGATTTAGAAGCTGTAATGGAAGAGGCTGACATGGATATAATGGCAGTCAGAGAGACATTGTGCACAAAAACCAATGACTAAGAAGTAGTTATAGCAGGCTATAAACGATTCAGCAAAGACAGGGTTAGAAGAAAGGGAGGAGGAGTAGTGCTATGAAAGCCGCAGAAATGCAGGGTTTTCAAGGGAAGAAGGCAGCGCTATGAGTTAGTCTAGAAAGAGGGAATGGAAAATCTATTTACACTGGTGTGATATACAGACCTCCCGCACAGGCAGAAGAAATAGATAGAAATTTAATTGAAAATATTCACAATATTGTTATAAAAGGGGAAGTACTTTTGGTAGAAGATTTCAGTTTGCCAGATGTTGATTGCGATAGCTCTGCTACAGGATAATCTAGAAGTAGGGAGATCCTGGATTCTCTACGAAAAGAATTGTTCTGAGAACAGGTAATGAAACCTATGCAAGAAAGGGCAATACTGGACTCGATGCTTACAAATGAGGAAATGTTGTAGTGGGTGAGCATCTGGAGTCCAGTGATCATCAGATAGCGAACTTTAATATTAGGATATAGGTAGAGATGGTTCATTTAAAATCAAGGGTTGTAGACTTCAGGAAAATTAACTTTGCAAAGATGGGGGAATAACTTAAGGAATCATTAACTGGATCAGAACATCTGGGGGAAGCAAAATAACACTGGACAAAAGTGAAAGAAGATATTTTAAAGGCAACAAACATTTTTGTTAGGAAAGTAAATTCATCTCCCTGAGTGCTACATAAGAACTGCCACATTGGGTCAGACTGAAGGTCCATCAAGTCCAGCATCCTGTCTCCAATAGAGGTCTCTCCAGATACAAGTACTTGGCAGGCTCCCAAAAAGTAGTAAGATCCTGTGGCTGCTCACCTCCACCAATAAGCAGTGGCTTTCTCCCTAGGAGATATGACAGAAGTTTATAAATTAATGAACGGAGTGGAACGGGTAAACGTAGATCGATTGTTTATGTTATCAGAATATAGAAAGACTAGGGGACATGCAATGAAGCTACAGGGTAAACTATTTAAGACTAATAAAAGAAAATATTTTTTCACTCAACGTGTAATCCAACTCTGGAATTTGTTATCGGAGGATGTACTAAAGGCTGTTAGTGTAGCTGGGTTTAAAAAAGGTTTGGACAAGTTCCTGGAGGAAAAGTCCATAAATCATTATTAAGAAGGGGCCCAGGATATCAATGCTTGACCCAGTACAAGCATTGTGGAACCTGTGTCTTTTGGGGAAACTGCTAGGTACGTATGACCTAGATTGGCCACTGTTGGAAACACGATGCTGGGCTTGATGGACCTTGGTCTGACCCAGTATGGCATATCTTATGTTCTTATAGGTCTGCCTTAATAGCAGTTTATGGATTTTTGCTCCGGGAAGTTGTACAAACCTTTTTTAAATCCCGGTAAGTTAACTGCTTTTACCACATGGCAATGAATTCCAGTGTTTAATTATGAATTGAGTGAAAATATATGTTCTGCTTAATGTACTACTTAGTAACTTCATGGCATGTCCTCCAGTCTTTGCACGTTTTGGCTATTTTTTCTTCTCTTTTTTTTTGTTGACTACATTTCCAGCTTCTCTTAGGTTCTCCAGATATTGTTGTTTGTCTTTCTCTTTCTGCGGTCTCTTCTACTTTATGAAGGATAATCTCTTTTTTTGCCTTTTCAGATACTTCTTTTGAAAACCATAGCAGCCTCCTTTTCCTCTTACTTGAATTTACTTTCCTAACAAAAACGTTTGTTGCCTGAGGTGATGACCAATCCTGCTGTCGACAGAAAACACCTGTTGGGGTAGGAAACATTGCTTTTTCAGTCAACAAGTAGAACTGAATCAGGGACACAAGTGGTGACTCTCAATATCAGGGACACTCGGTGTTAAAGGTAATTTACTTACTGTCCAAGTGCGGTTCATTCAAAGATAAATATGCACGAGATATTGAAGTTATAGAGAACATAAGAACATAACCTTAGAGATGCCATATTGGGCCAGAGCAAGGTCCATCAAGCAACAGTGGCCAATCCAGGTCACAAGTAACCTGGAAGATTCCCAAAAAGAAACATACATTCCACAGTGCTTGTCCCGGGGTAAGAAGTGGACTTCCAGAGTCCTCTTTAATAATGGTTTATGGACCTTTCCTCCAGGAACTTGTCCAAATCTTTTTTATACCCAGCTACACTAACAACTTTTACAGTACAATACAGCGCGACCAAATGCATTGTCCATGACTAAAGGCTGATCAAAGCATTAGTGAGAAGTTAAAAGTATGAAGTGAGGACCAGGTGGTTGCTTTGCATATGCTGTCCAGCGAAGCAGATTTCAAGAGAGCTACAATAGCTGCAAGGGCTATGATTTGATGAGGTTTAACTTTAGTAGCTAGAGGAGTACCAATCTGTTTGTAACATAATAAATGCAGGATGTTAACTAATTGGCTAAGGTCCATTTAGACAGTGGAATGCCAAGTCTGCTGGTGTCAAAAGAGATTTTCTGATACATTCCATTTGTTTTTAGTAGTATGTGAGAGCCCTTTTATAGTCCGTAGTATGAAGTGGTTGCTTGTGCGGTTTGGGGTAAAACATAGGAACCATTATCTCATCATTTACATGCCTTTGATAGGAATTTAGGATGAGTATATAGAACTATATTTTTAAAGTAAAGGTTTTCTTGATGCCAATAAGACATTTTGAATAGGCATGGTAGATCTAAGGCGTTAACTAAAAGTTGTTGTTTTTTTTGTCATTAGAGCTAGGGAATTGAGGTTTGGATACGGTGCTTTTCTGTGCTGTATTGTCAGGGCTGAGAAGCACTGAAATCTGCATAAAGGATAAACGGAGTCTTTTCAGAAGACAGAACCAATTCTGACCAGGTTAATACAGTACTATAAAGATCACTGTGCCAGGCTGTTTCTGAAACTTAGGAATGATTTTTGCTATTAGAGACACTGAAGGATAAACCAGGATAACCGATCCAAGGATGAGCGTACTGAATAACAGAGGAGCAGCTTTGCACTTTCAGTGCTGCCAAATAAAATAGGTCTACTTTAGTCATGCTCCAGGCCTGAAAGATTTTCTTCAAGTTTTGATTGTCTGACACCACTCAAGCTGAAGAACACTACTGAGTTGTCTGTTATGATGTTCTAGTTGCCAGGGATGTAAGTGGCCTGGATCTCTATATTCCCCTTTCTATGTGATGAGAAATCACAAAGTCCTAAATACATACTGCATCCCAGCAGAGGCAAAAGGAATCCATACCTACATGTTGTTGACATAAAATGATGCAGTTTGATTGTCAGATTGTATTAAAACGGTTTGATGCCAAAAGAGATGTGCAGACACTTAAAAAGAGTAAAATATTCTCCTGAACTACTCGATAAAAGAGTATTTTTATAGTTTTCAATAACTCTCGAGCATCAGACCTAAGTGGACATGAAACAAGAGAGATGCAATCTGTCAGCCAAATTTAGAAAAGGCTGATACAGCACATTCACATAATTATTGTACACTGCCTAAGAAAAGTTGGGTAAATGATTGTTACAACATATCCGTATAATTATTTCATCCTGCCTAATATTATCTGTAAGGTCAATATCTGTTGTTGCTCTTCACCACCTAATCACTGCAATTGCTAAGTTAGTACACTATAAACTAAACACCATAGTTTACTTGTCATAACAGTTCAGAAATGGATTTATACTAGCTTGCTCCTCAGCCTCTTAATAAGCCCCATCCAGAGCAACCCATATATGGAACAGCATGATACCAATCCTATAGAGAGACACCAACTAACAACACCACCATTGTACCAGCACACAGAGAGGAGACCGCATTGCCTTATCCCAATACACACAAAAGAATTCACACTATTACACCAAACAGTGGTACAGCACCCCCAAATACTCAAATGCTCGCTAATAAATGCCCACTCTATTCGTAATAAAATTCACACCTTAACAGATTACATACCAGACCATAAAGTTGAGATAATGTGCATAAATGAATCATGGCTGACTGATGCTGACAATATCCTAATAAGCCCGCTTACACCCACAACCATGGACGCTCACAATTGCCCAAGAACTCAATGCAAGGGTGGAGAAACACTAATTTTAACAATCAAGCAACTAGAACTTAAACTCATAAGTAGCCTATCAACCCCGACATTAAATATCTTAATACTGGAGAACAAATAAATGACAATATGTCTACTATATAGATCCCCAAACTCCGATCCAGATGACCTCTCAACCATAATTCAGCTAGCATGCACTTGTCCAACAAAGGAAAAACCTTTATCATTCTAGGTGACTTCAACTTGAATTCAACCCCTCCTGCACAATTCTCAGCTTTCCTTGATGCGTTAAAATCAATGGACCTCACACAAATTATAGAAACCCAAACAGAGGGGGAAACACGCTTGATCTGGTATTTGTTCCCTCCAACCTACACTACAGCAGCTCTCACATACTTTACCAAGTAACTCCAGTACCATGGTCAGATCACCACATGATCACATTCGAATTCCCAGTAAAAACTTCAGTGCCCAGACAAAAATAAACAGTTAATCACTGTTGTTTCAGAGAATTCCATAAAGACACTATACTCGAACACCTGCTTCCCATACTTGACATCAACGCTCCAGACCTTACATCACTGATAACGACCTGGAATGACACCATAACATCAATTGCTCTTGCACCACAGAGACCAAAGACTTCACAATGAATAAATAAGGTACCATGGATCTCCTCCGATATAAGGCATGCCAAGCTCACATTAAAAAAACTGGAAAGACAATGGAGAAGGACTAAAAATCAAATGCATCTCCAGGAAAACAAGACAAGCAGAGGGAATATAATGAGCTAATTCTAAATCACAAGAAACAATTCCATACAAATATCATCATGAAATCTTTAAACCACCCAAGAGAGCTGTTTGAGATAGTAAAGGCTCTCACTAGATCTCCACAGAACTAGGACATTGATACAATAGCACCAGAGGCATTCACAACTCATCTCCAGAACAAAATCACCTGCACAAACCAAGCAACAAACCAACCCAAGCAACTGGTCTTCCTTCTACTCAACTGATGAGCATTGCATCAAACTACTGAAATCACTGAACACAACCACATCTCCACTAGACCCTTGCCCAGCCTCCTGGATAAAGATGATCATACAGGAACTTGCACCTACGCTCTGCAGAACAGCAGATCTATCCCTAACACATGGATTCATGCTGCCCCAGCTAAAAACCTCCTCTATAAGATCTCACTTAAAAAGCAATGCATCTGACCCAAACTCACCATCATCATACCAACAAAAACAGTATAATGGCAATTACAAGACCACACTGACTCAACTGCCCCATTGGATCAACAACAGCATGGGTTCCGAAAATATCACATGGTACATAAGAACATAAGATATGCCATACTGGGTCAGACCAAGGTCCATCAAGCCCAGTATCCTGTTTCCAACAGTGGCCAATCTAGGTCATATGTACCTAGAAGTTTCCCCAAAAGAAACAGGTTCCACAATATTTGTACTGGATGAAGCATTGATATCCTGGGTCCCTTCTTAATAATGGTTTATGGACCTTTCCTCCAGGAACTTGTCCAAACCTTTTTTAAACCCAACTACACTAACAGCCTTTACTACATCCTCCGGTAACAAATTCCAGAGTTTGATTACACGTTGAGTGAAAAAAATATTTTCTTGTTTAATTTATATGCAGAACAAATCATCAGAGAAGCAGGATTGTATGAAGACAACAGAGGTGTGAAGATTGGTGGAAGACTCATCAACAACCTTCGCTATGCTGATGATACTACATTACTGGCTGAAAGTGAAGATGATATAAAACATCTGCTTCTCACAATCAAAGAACAAAGTCTCAAAATGGGTCTGCACCTTAATGTAAAGAAGACAAAGATTATGACAACTGGCATAATCAACAGGTTCATTGTTGAAGGAGAAGAAATTGAAATTGTGAACAACTTTAACCTACTTGGATCAACTATCAATAAAGAAGCAACAAGCAGTCAAGAAATCAAACGACGCATTGTTCTTGGCAGAATGGCTATGAAAGACCTAGATAAGATTCTCAAGAGCAGAGATGTCTCTCTCCATACAAAGATTCGACTTGTTCAAGCCATGGTATTTTCAATAACATCATATGGATGTGAAAGCTGAACAGTGAAAAAGACAGACAGGAAGAAAATTAATGCCTTTGAATTATGGTGCTGGCGGCGAATACTCTGTATACCATGGACTGCCCGAAGAACAAACCAGTCAATACTTGAGATCATCAAACCTAAGCTTTCACTTTCATACTTTGGACACATCATACGAAGAGAGAGATCATTAGAGAAAGACATCATGCTTGGCAAGATAGAAGGTCAACGCAAAAGAGGAAGGCCAGCAATGAGATGGATTGATACAATAACAGCAGCTACGGGTACCAGTCTGTCAACAATGAGCCGCCTGACTGAAGACCGAACACAATTTAGGATAGCTATCCAGAGGGTCGCCATGAGTCGACTCCGACTAGACGGCACTTAACAACAACAACAACAACAGTCTTAAATAGTTTACCCTGCAGCTTCATTGCATGTCCCCTAGTCTTTCTATATTCTCATAACGTAAACAATCGATCTACGTTTACCCGTTCCACTCCGTTCATTAATTTATAGACTTCTATCATATCTCCCCTCAGCCGTCTCTTTTCCAGGTTAAAGAGCCCTAACCTTTTTAGCCTTTCTTCATAGGAGTATCCTTCCATCCCCTTTACCATTTTGGTGGCTCTTCTCTGAACCTTTTCTAATAACACTATATACTTTTTAAGATACGGCGACCAGAATTGCACACAATATTCAAGGTACGGTCTCACCATAGAACGGTATAGAGGCATTATAATATCTTTTGTTTTATTTTCCATTCCTTTCCTTAAGATACCTAGCATTCTATATGCTCTCTTGGCTGCCACTGCACACTGGGCCGAGGGTTTTAACATGTTATCCACAATGACGCCTAAATCTTTTTCCTGGGTGGTGGTTCCTAATGTGGAACCTTGCATTGTGTAACCATAGTTTGGGTTGTTCTTCCCTAGGTGCATAACTTTGCACTGGTCCACATTAAATTTCATCTGCCATTTTGATGCCCAGTCTTCCAATTTATCAAGATTCTCCTGCAATTTTCCACAATCCTCTTGGGTTTTAACAACTTTAAATAGTTTTGTGTCATCTGCAAATTTGATAACCTCATTCATTATTCCACTTTCCAGGTCATTTATGAATATGTCAAAAAGCAGCGGAACCAGCACAGATCCCTGGGGTACACCACTATTCAACTTTCTCCATTGGGAAAATTGGCCATTTAGCCTTACCCTCTGCTTTATATCTTTTAACAAGTTCCTGATCCTCAATTGTACACTGCCTCCTATCCCATGACTCTTTAGTTTTGCCAAAAGTCTCTGAAGAGGGACCTTGTCAAAGGCTTTCTGAAAGTCCAGATATACTATATCAACTGACTCACCTTTGTCTACTTGTTTATTCACTCCTTCAAAAAAACATAACAGATTAGTAAGACAAGATCTTCCTTGTCTAAAGCCATGTTGGCTGTCTCCCATTAGGACATGACTATCTACATGCTGAGTAATTTTATTCTTTATGATGGTTTCTACCATTTTTCCCGGTACTGACGTCAGGCTCACCGGTCCGTAGTTTCCCGGATCACCCCTGGAACCCTTTTTAAAAATTGGTGTTACATTGGCGATCCTCCAATCTTCAGGTATTAGAGATGATTTTAATGATAGTTCACAGATTACTAACAGCAGGTCTGCAATATCATATTTCAGTTCTTTCAACACCCTTGGATGTATACCATCCAGCCCAGGTGATTTGCTACTCTTCAGTTTATCTTCCCGATGTATCGATATTTCCTTCAATTCTTCTGCACCTTTAAATACCACTTCAGTCATGGGTAACATCCCTACATCTTCCTCAGTAAAGACCGAAGCAAAGAATTCATTCAGTCTCTCTGCTATCGCCTTGTCGCCTCTTAGTGCCCCTTTAACTCTTCTATCATCTAATGGACCAACTGACTCTCTCACGGGTGTTTTGCTATGAATGTACTTGAAAAAATCTTTATTTTGCGTTTTTGCTTCCGCAGCAAACTTCTTCTCAAATTTTCCCTTTGCCTGCTTTATCAATGCCTTGCATTTGACCTGCCAGTGCTTGTGCTGTTTCCAGGTTTCGTCGTTTGGCTCTTTTTTCCATTTCCTGAGAGAAGCTTTTTTGGCAACAACAGCCTCTCTGACCTCACCTTTAAACCATGCTGGCAGTTTTTTGGACTTCCTTCCACTTTTCTTAAAGCATGGAATATAGCTGGTCTGGGCTTCCAAGATAGTATTTTTCAACAACACCCAAGCTTGATGTAAGTCTTTAACCTTTGCAACTGCTCCTTTTAGTTTTTTCTTAACTATTTTCCTCATTTTATCATAGTCTCCCTTTCGAAAGTTAAAAGGTAGCACTGTGGATTTCCTTACTATCCCTCCTCCACTAATTAAATCAAAGGCGATCATCCTATGATCGCTATTGCCAAGTGGCCCCAACACCCTTATCTCTTGCACTAGATCTGGTGTTCCACTAAGGACTAGGTCTAATATGGCTTCCCCTCTGGTCGGTTCATGAACCAGCTGCTCCAAGAAGCAGTCATTTATGTCATCTAGGAACTTTATCTCCCTAGCATGTCCTGCCGTGACACTGACCCAGTCGATACCGGGGTAATTTAAATCACCCATTATTATTACCGCGCTGTAACTTTTGTTAGCTTGCTTGATTTCTTTGAGCATTTCATCATCCATTTGTTCATTCTGGCCAGGCGGTCGATAGTACACCCCCACTGCCATTGCCTTCCCCTTTTTACATGGAATTTCAATCCATAGAGATTCTACAGCAAATTTTGTTTCCTGCAAATCTTTAATCCTTTCTGACTCAATGCCCTCTCTAACATAGAGCGCAACCCCTCCACCAATTTGATCAGCTCTATCATTACGATATAGTTTGTACCCAGGTATCACAGTGTCCCACTAGTTGTCCTCCTTACACCATGTCTCTGATATTCCAATCATATCTAACCTCTCATTTAGAGCTATATATTCTAACTCTCCCATATTATTTTTTAGACTTCTATCATTTGCATACAAGCATTTTAGAGACTGTATTTTATTCATACTAATTTGGCTATTGGTAGACATGGGTAAATTGGGATCTTTAAGCTCTGTCTGCTCCATACTCGAGGGCATTTGGGCTATTTTACTCTTTTTTGGAACCTCTCTGCTTTTGGTAGTATCCTTCAAGGATACATTCTTCCGAACCATCCGCTCTTGGGTGACTGTCGGCTTTCCCCTATTATCTAGTTTAAAAGCTGCTCTATCTCCTTTTTAAAGGTTAATGCCAGCAGCCTGGCTCCATCTTGGTTAAGGTGAAGTCCATCCCTTCGGAAGAGCCCCTCCTTTCCCCAGAATGTACCCCAGTTCCTAACAAATCCAAACCCCTCATCTCTGCACCATTGTCTTATCCACGCATTGAGACTCCGGAGCTCTGCCTGCCTTTTGGGTCCTGCACGTGGAACGGGAAGCATTTCAGAGAACGCTACCCTGGAAGTTCTGGATTTCAACTTCCTACCTAAAAGCCTAAATTTAGACTCCAGAACCTCCCTACCACATTTTCCTATGTCATTGGTACCGACATGTGCCAAGACAGCAGACTCCTCCCCAGCACTTTCTAAGATCTTATCTAGGTGGCGCGTGAGGTCCGCTACCTTCGCACCAGGCAGGCATGTTACCAGGCGATCCTCACATCCACCAGCCACCCAGCTATCTACATGCCTAATGATCGAATCACCAACTATAATGGCTGTCCTAACCCTTCCCTCATAGGCACATGGCCCTGGAGAAACCTCCTCGGTGCGAGAGGGTTTTACATCACCTGGAGGACAGGTCCTAGTTACAGGATCACTTCCTGCCACACCAGGGTGATGCTCTCCTGTCACCTGACCTCTCTCCTCCATGGCAACAGGGATGCTGCTAGACTGGAGGTGGGACTTCAGGACTATATCCCTGAAGGTCTCATCTATGTACCTCTATGTCTTTCTTATGTTTTCCAAGTCTGCTACTCTAGTCTCTAGAGAACGGACTCGTTCCCTGGGAGCAAAGAGCTCCTTGCACCTAGTGCACACGTAAGACCTCTCACCAACTGGGAGAAAATCATACATGTGACACTCAATGCAAAAGACTGGAAAGCTCCCATCTCGCTGCTGGACTGCTGTCTGCATCTTGGTTTTAAGTTTTTGTTTAGATCTTTAAGTTCTTTACTTACTAAGAGTTGCTATGGATATTTATACCAATAAAACTGTACCTAATACGTTTAATATACCTTGTTCACCTGAAGCTTAATTAATCTCAGGTCCTTAGTGTATGACTGATTTGGGTAACGAGCTTCACCTGAAAGCACCTCCTGTCTTTTAAGATGTGTAAGTACCTATAAAGCTACGATTATCCCAGGGGTGGTTGGGTGTGGGGAGAGAGGGAGGGAGGGAAATAACACTTATTAAAAGAGGGCTGCTACACAGTACCCTGTCCTGTGCTGCTGAGGTAAACTATATTCTTATTTGATTTAAATTATAGCTCTTTGCTATAGAAACACTCTTAACCTCCCTAACCAACACAGTACTTAAAGGAATTGAAAATCTAAAGCAAGGATACATATTCATCTTCGTAGATATAACATCTGCCTTTGTTTCAATAATTCATTCCATACTCCTGGACAGACTGATGGAGATAGGAATCAGTGGCACTCCGCTGGCATGGTTCCACTCATACTTATCTGATCGACAGTCTCAAAATCAAGATCAAGAACAGAACCTCCAAACCATTTACATTGCACCAAGGAATACCACAGGGATCTAAACTTTCTGCCTTCCTATTCAACATTTATGTACAAGTCTGTAAAATTATCAAAGAACACAATATACACCACCTATACGCAGATGATCTGATGATTTATTCTACATTTGACACCAGAAAACCCGATTACTACACCATCACCTCATGCATGACATCAATTACTGAATGGCTAAAACATTGTAACCTCACAATCAACTACAACAAATCTGAGGTTCTATTACAAGAGACACTGCCATCAATCCTCCAGATAATCTACTAATTGGAAATCGACCAATCCCTGTGAAGAAGGAAGTGAATTATCTAGGGGTAACTCTAGACCTACGGCCTAACTTTCAATCTCACAATAAGAAGATTACCGCCACAGCCTACTTTAAAATGAGGACCCTTCAAAACCTACAACCTCTACTTGATCATAACTACTTCCGCACCGTATGTCAAGCAATAATCACACCACATCTAGATTATTGCAATCTGATATTTCAAGGACTACCCAAATGAACAACCCAAACACTGCAAATTGCACAAAACACTGCAACCCGGTTAATCACTGGATCAAAAAGACAAGAACACATTATTCCTATCTTAAAATCTCTTCACTGGCTCCCCATACGTTCCAGAATAAAATACAACTCAATAACGACGACATTCAACACCTCACATAATCAGTCTGTCGAATGCTTAAAAGAGCTAATCCAGAGGGTGCCAGATACTTGATCAAGGAGGAAGCAACATCAAAACAACCTCTCGACATCAAATATCAAGACCAGCTCCTCCCAATCACTCTAAACAGTGTATGAATACTACAACCTTACCCTCTGGAACTCGCTCCCACACCAATTAAGAGCAACTACAAACACCATTGACTTCCGAAAACAACTTAAAATATACCTGTTCACAGAATACTTCGACACACTAGATACACAGCTGTAATGCTTACATACTCCTGCCAACCACCCCTCCCACATCACCTATGCTACACTAAACTGAGTCCAAAGATACAATGTAAATAGTTATTGAAAGGTTGCACAGTTAATTGTGATATACACAACTGTATTGTTAGCTATTACTTGTAAAACTGTTGTTTTGTTGAATGTAAACCACCTTGATAAAACGGAAAGGTGATATATAAGAAATGCTAAATAAATAAAGAAAGAAAGAAAGAAAGAAATCGAAAGAGTATGTTTCTTGATGGAAGCTCCCAACCTATTGGGGTCAAAAATAAAAAAAGACAGACTTTCTATGGGCTTTAGAAGATCAAGATTCTCTTGTAGTCCAATGTGTGTAACATAGTCTTCCCTTTGGAGATTATTCTGTCACACGAATAGTGGGGATAGACACCCCATGCCCCCTCCTGCCGGCGTCTAGCTTCCCTGCCGGTTGTAAGGGGAAGGACCCATGGATTACCCAGGAAAGTTTTCACCAAATCATTTTCCCATCTACATGAACTCCCCAGTCCAGTTTGGACATGTCTGCCTTCAGTAATGTTTGGTAAAGGAAATACAATAGAAGAGACCTTTTGTCAGACTGGAATGAACCATCTAGCAGGGCAGGGAATCCCAGAAAGGAAAAGTGACAGAGATGACATCCTTGAGTCTGTGAGTGGACTGTGCTCACTGCGTGCTCAGGGTCCATGTAATGTAAACAACTGGAAGAAACTGTTAGTTGTAATGCAATTCTTTTGCATCTTTTTGAGAAGCTCTACATTATGTGTAGGCATTTTATCATTACTATGCAGATGGAGAGTTAGGCCTAATCTTGCCTAATGGTTTTGGGCAGCTCTGCTTTTAAAATACCTATGTACAGAACCTAAAAGGTGACATTTTACTTACCAGATAAAGTCCTTTCCTCGAGTCCTGCTAGACCAGTGCAGACCAGTGAGTTATGCTCCCTTACCAGCAGATGTGTGGAAAAAGAGAACCAATGAAAGGCCCAGGTTTCAATGACATCACTCCCATGCTTCTATCAGCCTGAGCCACCAGATGGCAATTCAGTATTCGCCCCAAAGCATATGGGAAGGCATGGCAAACCTCATACATCCTCAACAAGGACAACAATGATTAATCAACAGTAGAGAAAGTATGTAGAGGAGAGATTGAACAAAAGGCTGTGAGGAGATGAGCCTGCAGAGCCAAGCATGTAGATCATAGTGGGCTAAAGGGTACTGCCACAACATAAAAGATCAAAAACAGTTCCAATGGTGGGTCCTGGACTGGTCTAGCAGGACTCAAGGAAAAGACATTATCTGGCAAGTAAAATGTCACGTTCCATATCGTCCTGCTAGACCAGTCCAGACAAGTGGGACATACCAAAGTTAATCCTCCAGTGGGTGAGAAGAAGACACAGCAGTTCGCAAAGCATTTCAGCCAAAGGCCATGTCTTCCTGAGCGTGCACATCTAAGTGGTAATGTTGGATATAAGTGGAAAGTGATGCCCACGATGTCACTCGACAGATGTTTGAAGGGGCTACTGGGCTATGCTCTGCCCACTCTTGCGCTCAAGTAGAATGGGTGCGCAAACCCTCTGGATCCAGCCGGTTCCACAATAGATACGCTGAGGAAATAGCCTCCTTGATCCAGCACACCAAAGGAGACTTGGCTGCCATGTCACGCTTGCAGAGGCCACCAAACTGCACAAAAAGAAGATCAGACTTATGAAAGGAATTTGTAACCTCCAAGCATCAGAGAAACACCCTCCAGACATCCAAAGGGCGAAGATTCCTATCTTTCTCTTGATAAAGTTCCTTAGAAAAGGAGGGTCAACAAGCCACTTGATTCACAAGAAAGATAGATACAATATCATCTTGGTTAAAAGGAAGACACAGGTTGAATGGAGATGGCCGCCTCTGAAAAAGATAAATATGGATCCCAGCAAGACAGAGCCGGCAGCTCGGAATTCTGCCTTACCGAACAAGGCATGATCAAGAAAAAATAGTCCTGAGAGCCAAATCCTTCAGAGTAACATGCTTCAAAGGCTCAAAAAACTCTGACATCAGGGTCCTGAGCACCAGACAGAGATCCTAGAAGAGAGGAATAACCAGAGGTGAGGACACAGAAATTGAACCCATGGCTAAAGACTTTCCAGCCACTGGACCTCTGAAACAGGACAAGCTGCCACCTGGACTTCCAGAGAGCTAAAGGAAGGCCATTCTCCAGACCATCCTGCATTGAGGCCAACAGAGACAGCACCGTGGTCGCCCTAGGAACAAGCTGTCATATATCATACCAATACTCAACGAGGTACAAGTCCGCACATATGTCATTCTGGAGAATCCCTCTGGGCTCTGAGCAGAGTGGAAACTACTGAAGGAGAAGAGCCCTTATGCATCAGCCGACTCATTTCAGGAGCCAAGCTATAAGTGAGAAGGAAGTCTGGTTGTCCAGGACAATCGGCCTCTGATGCAACTGGCCCGGAAATGGGGCTGATGAACAGGAGTTCCTGCAGGAACCTCATCAGATCCCTGAATCACTCTCTCCATGGCCAATCCGGTGCACCAGAACAATCCAGCCTGGATGGCACTCTATACGCTGACTCATATGCCCCAACAGTGACCATGGAAGAAACAGATACAGCAGGCATTGCCATAGACAGGACTGCGCCACAGTGTCAATACCCTTGCACCCAGTTGCTGTGTGACAACTGAAGAAATGGCACTCTTGGCAGTGGATCGGGACACCATCAATTTCATCACGGGGCAATCAACTCCTTTTCTCCAGAATTGAGGAAGTGATGAATGAGGAAGACTGCTTCCACATTGATCATCCCAGTATTGCACCGAGCTGGCAGAGCAAGGAGGTTCCCTTTTTCCCAGGCAAACCAGAGAGCCATCCCCAGGGCACTCTGTCACACCCAGTGCTGCCTTGGTGACTGGCAAATGCTACTGCCTTGGAATTGTCTAAGAACACTCGCACTGCCCTGACCTAGGGCTGGAAACGCAAAAGGGCCAGCTAGAGAACCCTTACTTCAAGACAGTTGAGAACTACACCACCTCCCTGCGGCTCCAATGGTCCTGAGCCATTTAGACTTGACAATAGGCGGCAAGCCCGTAAGACTGGTGTCCATTGACAAAAGTATCCACAAGCGAACTTCCAGTGGCATGCTCTTCAGATGAAGTGGCCGTTGCCACCACCTCATGCCAGCTCTCACACCTAGCCGAAGAGGAAACTGAAGCTGAAAGTCCTGACAACTCGGGGACCACCAAGTCAGCAAAGACTACTCAAGTGGCCTCATATGGGCATGAACCCATGGCACCATATCGATAGCCACCGCCGACAAGCTCCAGATAAGCCCAAATCCTGGAAGCTTGTTGACAACAGAACACCGCAAGTCATTTCAACAATCCCTGCACAATTTCCTCCAGAACAAAGATTCTGCCCACTCGAATATCGAACCATGCTCCCAGGAATTCTAGGGATTGGGAAGGCTCCAAATGACACTTTCCCTGATTGAACACACAGCTAGGGCCTTCTAGAAAGGACACCATGTGGGCCAACACCCGAGATGCCTCCAACAGAGAATGGGCTCGGAAGAGCCCGTCATCCAGAAATGGGAGTACACAAATTCCTTGGCACCATAGTGCAGCAGTCATCACCAAGACCTTGGAGAACATTCTCGAGGCAGTGGTGAGGCCGAAGGGAAGGGTAGAGAACTGAAAGTGCAAGCCAAGCATGGCAAAATGTGGAAATTTTGCTGATCCTTTTGGATCAGGATATGAAATTAAGCTATGGACCAATACAGAGATGCTAGGAACTCCCCTCGGTGCACTATCTGAAAGTGCAGTTAAACACCTGTAGCAGGTGTTCTCCGTGGACAGCAGGAATATGTCATCATGTATGGGTGATGTTGCCGACAGAGTCCCACGCAGGAATGCTCCCCAGCTTCTATTGGAGGATTTTGGGAGGCTCCACCATGCCTGCACGCCTGTCTTCCTGCTTGCCATGGCACAATCTTCCCCTGTATGATAACAAAGCTGTAGCAAAATACAACTCCTCAGGGAGGTGTGAAGGTTGCGAGGACTTATTCCTGCTGTTCACAGAGAACACCTGCTACAGGTGAGTAACTATGTTTTCTTCGTGGACAAGAAGGAATGAAGTTCTCACATATGGGACTCCCAAGCTACAGGCTTACGAAAACTAAGGAGGCGCAAAAGCCCAACAGGGCCAACAAAGAACTGGAGAATCAATAAGTAGTAGCAGAGGTAGTCCGTCGGGGAAACTCAATTGACTCAAAAGCATCATCATACAGCTAGAGTACGGACTAGCCAAAGTTGCTTTCATGTCGGAAATCCCCCTCCAAACAATGTGATATGAATGTGTGGATAAAAGACCACGTTACAGCCCTGCAGATTTCTTCCATAGAGATTGAGTGCAAGTTGGCCACCAACGCAGCCATAGCCCTGACACTGTGAGCCATGCCACGACCATCAAGGCTCAGGCCAGTCTGGGCATGAAAAGAGATGCCGTCAGCCAGCCAAATCAACAAGAGAATTTGGAAACAGCAGCCCCGAGCTTGCTGGGGTCAAAAGAGACAACTAGTGGACGTTTGGTGGGCCTTCGTCTTCAGAAGGTAGAAAGCCCAGGCTCGCGGGGAGGGGACAGAGACAGAAGAGAACATGGATGCGGCCCCATAAGCTCTGCAAACCCCCCGCCTAAAACCATTCAGCACAGCGGCAAACCCACTGAAGGAGATATCAACATCTGGCTCCCTGCAAGCCTGATCGGGGGAGCAGCAGCCAGTGCAGAAGGGAGCTTGCTGGGGCCCAGCAAACAACACTACAAACAGATCTGCCAAGCGGGCGGAGCAGCAAACTGAGGCCTCGGCACCGGTGGCACAGAAAAAGGCCAATGACAGTAGTGGCTGTCAGCCTCACTGCCGGGATAACAACTATCGCAGTAGGAGGTATGTGGTAAGGAGCATGGACATTTGAGTGGGCAGAGAGTAGGATCTGACCCCCTGGAGTGCTGATGCAATGGGGCAAACAAAGAGGTTGGTCGCGTGCTGCCGTGATGAAAGGCAGGTAGCAGGTGCACCTTTTATCTAGGGACCTTCCTGGCTGGTGCAGCAGGCTGAAGGCCACATGGAATACTTGAGATCCAGGCACACCTGATAAGGCACCACGACAGGTGCCCCAGCAGGCAGCACAGTAGGGAAGGAGCACAGCCACCTGACTGATAAAGAGCAGCCTGAGAATGTGCATCTAGGGAGATCAGATCAGAGATGTCTTAGGAGAGGAGGAGCCCCCAGGCCCATCAACACTGGTGGAGTGGCACCCAGACTCCGCGGACTGCTGAGCTCTCCCTTGGGAGGATTCCAAGACAGCTAAGTGCACCAGAAAACCTCATATGCAAAAGAAGCCTTGTGTGCAGGCTTGGACTGCTATGGAGCAGACCAGGAAGATCATGGAGGCCTCAGGCAGCCTATCTGCATCTCTGCTCATGGAGGATGTGGCCAAATATCTCACAAAAAGCGTGAGGGCCATGTTGGAGGATAAACTAGCTAAGTTCCAGTCTACCTTGGATGAGTTGAAAACAGTACTGATGTCCCCACACACAGCAAATCACAGAAAATGCGCAGCAGATCTAAGAGGTGGATACAGTGGTGGAGGAAATGTGGACTCAGCTAGCACAGTTCAAACAGAAGAATGCCATCTTGGAGGAGTGGATCAAAGATCAAGGGAACAGAAGCTGGAGGAATAATCTACAGTTGGTTAGAGTGGACAAAAGCACTGGAGATAAGGAACTGATACACTTCTGTAATTGGGTGCTTCCCGAGTGGCTGGGTCTGCCGGCTGCCTCTTTACCATTACAGGAGGAGTGGGTGCATCAGAAAGGAACATGCTGGGAGGCTAATAACCATGCCAGGCTGGTGATCTTCAGGGTCCTGAACTATGTCGATACGATGGCAAAGGACTTTTGAAGTGGAAGGGAGGAGGCTTCTAATCTTGCAGGATTACTCGGCACAGGTGGCAGCAAAGAGGAGAGATATTGCTCCATACTGCTCCCGCTTGTTTGAGAAAGGGGTGCGCTTCAGCCTGCAATATCTGGCTGAAAAAGGTTTCTATGAGGGCATGACCAAAATCTTTGAAAAGCAGGACGACATTTAGGCCTTTGTGGAGAAAATAGAGAGAGCACCTGCCTGAGAAGAGTCTGGGGTGCTCCTCAAGCTTGCTGTTTGCAGCTAGGGGAGCCCAAGGACTGAGAAACATTGAGACTCTGAATAGTTCCTGCTCGCTGGACTTCGAAGGCCCCACACAGCAGACAGGACTCTGAGGTTTTGGAATTGCCTTATTAAGGAGAGGGGAATGTTCGTTCTGATGTTCTGTTGGTTCTCTGTTTGTGGGGTGGGGTGGTTGCACTACCCTCCCCCTAAGAGGCCATTGTGGGTAGAAGAGGACCCGAAGGATGAGTTTGGGCCCCTGAAGATAGAAACTATGCCCCTTGCGAGACAGAGGTGCCATGGCCTCACTGGATTTCTGGCCCACTGGTGAGAAGAGTTTGGGGTGGGAAAGATGTCTGCATACCAGCCAAAGGGCACAGTACAGTCTAATCTTGCTGGTGCTTCAAGACCAGATGGGGGGAAAGGGGCAGTAGAGTCCTCTCTTGTGGAATAGGGGAGTGCAGGAGGTGAAGGGGTAAATGTGGAAGGATGTTGGGTGAATGAAAGGGAGGATGTTTGGAGGTGAGAGAGGGTGGGCAGAAGGGGGCAGATGAGAACCTCGGGAGAGCTGAACGAGAAATATCTGAGGGTGGTTGGGTGTGTCAATGAAATAGGGCTACCTGGGAGTCAGACAGCGCTGGGTGGGGGGAGAAAGGCAAGTGGATGACTTACAATTTGAGTCAAGTAATGATCAGATCTGGATATAGAAGTGGCTGATTTGCAATTGATCACTCTAATGTGGATGGTATTCAATCACCAGTGAAGTGCACAAAAATACTGACCTGCTTACAGAACTGGGTGCATTCCATAAAATGCACACATCACGTATGTAGAAAAAGGAACGGTGAAAGATGGTGGCACTCAAGAAACAGATCAATGAGAACATGACAGAGTGAGCCAAATGTAATATTCTGATGCAGAAAGAGTAGTTACTCACCTGTAACAGGTGTTCTCCAGGAGCAGCAGGAATCAGTCCTCACATATGGGTGACGTCGATGGAGCCCTTGCGGAGCATTTCCCCAGCTTTCCAAGAAAGCCTTTGGGAATGCAGGCACGCATGCGCGGTTCACTTCGCACCTAAAGGTGCCATCTTGCTCAGTCAAATGACATAGCTAAGAACAGCACACAAAAATGAAAAATAAACTATGTACAACTGCAACTCGAAGGGGAGGAGGGAGGTTTGTGAGGACTGATTCCTGCTGCTCCTGGAGAACACCTGTTACAGGTGAGTAACTACTCTTTCTCCAGGACCAAGCAGGAAGTCAGTCCTCACATATGGGTGACTCCCAAGCTCTGGGCTACCAAGGAACCTAGGCTGAACAAGATAACTCCCTCTAGTCCCAGCAGCAAAGAAAGGCCTTTCACTGACAGAACCTCCACCGGTAGCCCAACGGAGGGCTGGAGGGCAGGAGTTGCCTAAACCTCAAAGAGATTCCGGAGTACTACCTGGCCAAAAGCACTGTCCCTACGGGACTCCCTTTCCAGCCAGTAATGGGCCGCAAAAGTCTGGCTTGAGGACCAAGTTGCAGCCCTGCAGATGTCCACCAACAGTACAGAGCGGAGGTGAGCCACTGAGGCAGCCATTGCCCTGACACGATGGGCCGTGACCCGACCCTGCAAAGGAAGGTCAGCCGCCCTGTAAGCCCAGGTGATACAGTCAGCTACCCAGATGGACAAGGTACGCTTGGACACAGCTAACCCCAAATTATTAGGGTCAAAAGATATGAAGAGCTGAGTAGCCCTTCTATGTCCCTGCGTACGGTCAAGGTAGAAGAATAAGGCCCTCCTACAGTCCAGGGTATGCAGAACTGCTTCAGCCTGGCTTGCATGAGGCCTAGGGAAGAATGTTGGAAGAACCACCTCTTGGTAAAGGTGGAAGGAGGAGACAACCTTTGGGAGGAACTTTGGATGAGTCCTAAGGACTACCCTGTTCCTATAGAAGCGGGTGTAAGGCCTGTCACAGACCAGGGCCTGAAGCTCGCTCACTCGCCTGGCTGAGGTGAGGGCTGTCAAGAAGAGTGTCTTCCAGGATAGGAAGCGTAGAGGACAAGTAGCCATCAGCTCAAAAGGTGGGTGAGTCAGTTGCTGCAAGACCACATTCAACTCCCACTCAGGAGCAGGAGGACGGATTGGAGGCTTGAGCAAAAGCAAGCCTCTGAGATACCGGGACACCAAGGGGTGAACCGTGTAAACGGGAGTGCTTGTTGTGAAAGTTACACAATATTGGCAAGGACATGACTTTACTTGACTTGCAAAGGATTGTGGGTCTTGTAGTTCAATCACACAAAACTAGCCGTTTAACAATAATAAAGAATTGTAGTTGCTCGAGTGTAAAGCAGAAAACTGATTTTATTTATGGGGTGTTATTCCCTCGCACAGATATGCTTGGTAACATCAACAGGATAATTTCTTCAGGAGTTTTATTCCAGAAACAAAACAAATAAGGCAACTGAATTACTTATGCAACAACTTAGTAAAGACCTTGATGGAACAGAAAAGGTCTTTCTTCTAGCCCCTCCTAATAAACTTTCTTAGCAGTGCTGGAATGAAAAATAAACCCAAAAGGAAAATTCTCTTTATCAAAAAAAAACAGCTTTCTACCTTTCACACAGATAAGAAGCTTTTTCCAAAGTCCCACGTGCACTTGTGCCTTGCTCTAATCACAGGTGCTTAACCAGCTGCAAACCATTGCTGGGCCAGCCTTGGACCTCGGCAGCCAGAGCGTGGAGCCGATCCAGTGTGCTCGAGGGAGAAAGGCGGTTGCACGTTGTGTCGAGAAGAGTGCCAATGAACTCCAGGGTCCACACCGGTGTGAGGTGGGATTTGGAGTAGTTGATCAGGAAACAGAGACACTCAAGGAGGAGGACAGTGCGCAACGCCGAGAGGTGAGCTTCCTCCGCCGAGGTGCCCGAGACGAGCAATTCGTCTAGGCAAGGATAGATGGATATGCCCTGCAGCTGGAGGTGGGCCGTGGTCCTGAGAGGCACTTGGTGAAAACTCGCGGGGCAGACGCGAGCCCAAAGGGGAGCACTCTGTACTGGAAGTGCTCTCCCTACACCCTGAAATGCAGGTACATCCTGTGCTTGGGATGGACCAGAATGTGGGCGTAAGCGTCTGAGATCCAAGAAGCATAGCCAATCGCCCTGCCAGAGGTAGAGCAGCAGGATGCTAAGGGATAGCATTTTGAACTTTTCTCGCACCAGAAACTTGTTCAGATTCCTGAGATAGAGGATGGGGCACAGGCCCTCCCCCCCATCCTCTTCAGAGCGAGGAAGTATCGGGAATAAAATCCCTGACCATGGAGGTGCAGCGGAACTCTTTCGACCGCCTGTTGAACAAGGAGGTTGTTCAGCTCTTGCAGTAAGCAAGTCTGGTGCGAGGGAAGCTGAGTAGGTTCCGTCGGGGAGGAGGGAGTCTGTTTAGACGAAGACGATACCCGTCCCGGATCATCTGTAGGACCCAGGTGTCTGATGTAATAGTCGTCCATTCGGAGGCGAAAAGGGACAGGCATCCTCCCAAGGGTGGAAGGGTCCCCAAGAGGCAAGAGGCTATGCTTTTGGCGTCAAAACCCCGGGGCTGGCTGGGGTGGCGCCGGTGGCTGGGTCTTGGGCCCCTTGGGTTTCCGGTGACCCTGGGCACCCCATTTGCCCTAAAAGCTGGTCATCGGCACAGGGGTAGGTGGGTATGATGGGTATCCCCGGTAGGGAGGCCCTTTCCTCTGGAAGAAAGGCTTTTTGGTATGCTGCTTCTTCCATGGAAGCGAGGTGGTTTTGCGAGAGAGACAGGTGCAAGTCGCGAACTCCGTCTCAATCTCGGCTGCCTTGTCCTCCATGGGCTTACCAAACAGCTATTTGCTGAGGCAGGGGACATCCAAGAGCTTCTCCTGGACCCACTGCTCAAGGTACGAAGACTGGAGCCATGCCTGGTGTCGGGGCTCTGATGCCAGCCTCCGCTACACGGGCGGAAGACTCAAACCCATCGTATGCAGCGCGGGAAAGGTATTTCAAGCAGTCTGCGACCGACCACAGGAGGGTCTGGAACCTGAGAAGGTGCTCCCCACCAAGGTCCGCGGAGAACTCACCAAGCTCTTCGGTGAGGTCGTGACGGAATATACCCATATACAGTTGGTATGCCTGGATGCGACATGCCAGCATGGATCCCTGGTAAGCCTTGCGCCCAAGGGCATCAAGGGCACGGGATTCCCTACCAGGCGGGACCGAAGAGTGCGACTTCGGGCTCTTCTGTTTCTGCATCACGGAATCGACTACCATGGAGGTGTGAGGAAGTTGGGCCTTCCGAAACCCCGGGCCCCGCTGGACCCCTATATATTTGCTATTGCAACGAATCTTAAATGGTCTGCTCAGAGTATTAAACTAAATAAATCAAGAGATACTCTATTGTAACTTGAACGTCAATATTGAAATGGAACTATGGCAATAGCTTATTGAAACCTTTTATCTTAAGGCAAATTGTAGTCTCAGACTCTGACGGCACTCTGTACCACAGTTTCAGTGGGCTACTACTTGTGCCTCATTTGCATCAATGACTACTTGTGCCTCATTTTCATCTGTGACTACTTGATGGAATACTTTTTTTCTTTCTTTGTTTATCTTGTTATTTTCCCAAACCGTGAAAAATATTACACCGCTATCACCAAATCATCTCTATCTAATGTGTAGATAATATTAAAATAACAAGCTTATCTTGGCTCCTGTGAGCTTATCTTCTGGCATTAAGCCTGAATTCGATGTATATATTCTCAACGCCTTCCTTTGGCGCCCTGTTTAGCGTTTCTCTCCTTTGGGGAGGTTCATCAGGAGAATCTATAGATAAGAATTAAACAAAATTAGGAGCAATAATGTGGCTTAGGTTCATAATTGACTTTTCACCGAAGTTTAGTGAACTATCTCTCACGGCACTATATACTAGTATCCCTCAACATTCAGTAGTCAAGATAGCACTGACGGATAGAAGAGACCTTTCAGAATCCCAGATTATCTTCCTTACTGAATTAGCGCAGTTGACCATCACTCAAAAATTTTTTCAGTTCAATCAAGTGCTCTATCATCAGAAAATAGGGATAGCCATGGGGGTATCATGTGCTCCGTCGGTAGCGAACCTGTTCATGAGTGACTTTGAAAACTGTTGGTTAGCTACCTCCTCTTTTTCATCACATATTAAACTATGGGTACGGTTTATAGATGACATTTTTCTACTTTGGAAAGGCTCGAAGGAGACGGCAGAAGAGTTCATACATTGGCTAAATACTTGTGATACTGCAATTCAATTTACTTCTACTATCGATGTTAACACTATAGTCTTCTTAGATGTAGCTGTTCAGAGAGGTTTATTGGGCTGGAATACAACAGTGTACAAAAAACCTACGGCTCGCAACACGTTTCTTCATTACACCAGTGGACATCCCATTCGATTGAAGAATAGCTTGCCTTACTCTCAATTTCTACGGTATCGTCGAAATTGCTCAGAAACCACTGATTATAAGAAGCAGTCTAAATATCTTCTTAGGGCTTTTTCAGATCGAGGATACCCTATGCGAGTTTCTCAGCAAGCTTACAAGCGAGCACTGTACAATGACCGTCGGTTATTGTTCCAAACTCCTCATCCAGAACCACAAGAGAACCAAGTGAATTTTATTACTAGGTTTTCTCCTTTGAGCCATAGAATTCAGAGTATTATTAAAAAACATGGTCATCTGCTTCAAGCCATCCCTGAATTAGAGGACAAGCAGATTAGATGTGTTTGGCAAAGAAACAGTAATTTACAGCAACAATTGAGTCCCACAGTTCTCCGGTCTAATATGAGTTATTCAAACTACCCAGATGTGACAGGCCACAAAAAATGTGGCCGGTGTAGCATTTGTATGGTGACAGCCGAGCTAACCGAATTTTCTTGTCATGGCAAAGTCTATCATTTGAAACATGCTACAACATGCACTTCTGAATCGGTAATATATGCGATACGCTGCCCTTGTGATTTATTGTATATCGGGAAGACTAGTCGCCCCTTTAAGGTCAGGATGTGTGAACATAAAAGCCGACTTCATTGTAAGAGCTTATCAGCCCCGATTGCTCAACACTGTGAGGAATTCCATCATCAATTCGAGGATTTACATTGCTTTTGCATTGAGCAAATTCTCCAGCCTATGAGAGGGAAGACTATTGATGAAACGCTCCTTTACGTAGAGCAACGGTGGATTTACAGGGTCAACACAGTGCAACCAATGGGATTGAATGCCTCAGTCGAGTGGCAAGTATGTAGATAGTTCCGTTAAGTAATCACTATAAAAATCAGCTGTTCTGATCTAGCCGCATGCGCGGCGCCTTCTGACACCATTAAGAAAGAGAGAGAGATGCGGGCAGCAGCACTGGCAGGTATGCAGTGACTCTTTAAATAGTTGAATTTAGAACGTAACCATGAACTTTGTTGGGGAATGTACGTGTGAGAGATAGTTCACTAAACTTCGGTGAAAAGTCAATTATGAACCTAAGCCACATTATTGCTCCTAATTTTGTTTAATTCTTATCTATAGATTCTCCTGATGAACCTCCCCAAAGGAGAGAAACGCTAAACAGGGCGCCAAAGGAAGGCGTTGAGAATATATACATCGAATTCAGGCTTAATGCCAGAAGATAAGCTCACAGGAGCCAAGATAAGCTTGTTATTTTAATATTATCTACACATTAGATAGAGATGATTTGGTGATAGCGGTGTAATATTTTTCACGGTTTGGGAAAATAACAAGTTAAACAAAGAAAGAAAAAAAGTATTCCATCAAGTAGTCACAGATGAAAATGAGGCACAAGTAGTCATTGATGCAAATGAGGCACAAGTAGTAGCCCACTGAAACTGTGGTACAGAGTGCCGTCAGAGTCTGAGACTACAATTTGCCTTAAGATAAAAGGTTTCAATAAGCTATTGCCATAGTTCCATTTCAATATTGACGTTCAAGTTACAATAGAGTATCTCTTGATTTATTTGGACCCCTATATATGACATCGAGTCTTTTACTGACAATAGGGACCAAGGCGAGTGCTTCCCACATGTGGAGAAGCAGCCGGAATAGAATGGACGGTACTGGGACCGTGAGAGACTCCCTGGGTGGAGACTTATACTGCAAGATGTCAAGTTCCCCTGCCCTCGGCTACTCCTCAGTCTGCATCGGCAGATACAGGGCCCGAGCCATGTTCTGCACAAAAGCCAGGAAACAGGTGTCCTCGAGAAGTGACTGCCTTTGCAAGGCAGGCGGGGACAGGTCAGAGGGGAGATCCCTATGGCCACGGGTCTCCGGGGAAGTGTCCCCATCCTATTCCCAGCCCGAGAGGTCCGAGAAGAACTCGGAATAAGGCTGATCACCACGCCCCCTGGCCGAGGCCTGCTTGGAGCTGGAGGCACTGGCTCTTTGGCAGACCTCGCCCCCGAGGAATGGGATGGCAAACGAGACCAGTGCTGAGGACCCTCACCAGGCCGGTGGCTCTCGGGGGTTTCCAAGGCAGTTTTCGGGACCCCAGTCGTGTGACCCTCTGTCTCAGGGCGCGAGACTAAAGCGCCTGCTGGGTGGCGAGGAAGGCAGAAATGCTGCGCTCCAACGTCAGCATATGGGACTCCCACTCAGGAGTGGATCCATGCGACACCGACGCTGGGGTTACCAGGTCTGGCGTGCAAGAGGAGAAGGGGTCCTCACTGGGACGACCCTCAGGAGACCGGGCGCCATCGCTGGTCCTCCGTGTCCATACAAAGTACCTTCCGAGGCCGCTCCTTCTCTGACTCTCAGGAACGCCGGGGAGGGCTAAGGGAACGAGCGCAAGACTGCTCGTGCTTGTCTGGAGCCCCCGACAGCGACTTCAAAGTTGTCTTCTTCTTTTGCCGTTCCACCTTAGACAAACGCTAATCAAAGTGACGCCTGCGGCGCGGGGTCACTGCGAGGGACCCCACAAACGGTAGATCGCTAGGGCGAGGTGCCACCGAGGATCCCAGGGTTGCCTTGCGGAAAATGTCGTCGGACGTCTGCTTGCGGCTTAGCAAGGCCTAAGCGGACATTTTCTTACAAAGCAAGCAGAGCTCAGGGTTGTGGTCAGCCCCCAGACACCCTAGACAGCAGTTGTGGGTGTCTGTGAGACATATTTTTGGAGCATCTTGTCACATTTCTTAAAACCGGTTGCCATGGGGGCAAAAAGGGCCCCTAAGAGGTCGAAAACCCTCGAGGACAGCGGTTTGGGAGAAAAAGGACGCGAAAAGGGCCGAAAAGAAAAAAAACACTAAATAGAGACAAAAAAGGGATCACCTAGCCCACAGTCGGAGTAGGCGTGAAGGGGAGGATGGAAGAGGACCGGTGCTACTGGAAAAAAGACCAAAGTCATAAAAAACATTTTCCGAGGGACGAGGACGTGCGTCTGAAGGGCTCCGCGGAAAAAGGGAGACTGAGCAAGATGGCATCTTTGGGCAGGAAGAGGACCACACATACGTGGCAGCAATCCCAAAGGCTTTCTTTGAAAGCTGGAGAATTGCTCCGCGCGGGCTCCATCAGTGCGGACATCACACATAAGTGAGGACTGACTTCCTGCTTGTCCCTGGAGAATACTGAGTTGCCCTCTAATGACTCAGGCTGATAGGAGGCATGGGAGTGATGTCATTGAAATCTGGGCATTTCATTGGTTCTCTGTCTCCATCAATCTGATGGTAGGGGAACACAACCCACTTATCTGGACTGGTCTTGCAGGACGATATGAAATACTGAACTAAAATTGCCACCAAATATATTAAAATTGCTAAAATAAACAGTAAATTTACAAAATGTCATTTTCTTTCATTGCAAAGCAGAAAATTATTAACTCTTCCTTAAAATTCCTCATCAATATTTTTGAATGCAGCATCCTGAACTAAAAGCACTAAATTTTCAAAAGAAAACACGTATAAAAAATTAATCAAGCAATTTTCAGTATTTTATTAGTTCAGCTTTCAATGTACATAAAGTATGATAAAATGTCAAAGCTAGTCATTAATTAGAGCTAATTACACAATGAATTTGCAAACAGAGGTCTATGCAAGATCTCATGATGTACCAAAGCTCAATGTTCAAGACAAGTGAGCATAGTGATGATAATAATTATTGTGCTCAATATTCAGCAGCAGCAGTTAGCATCTGAACCTGCCTGGATATTCAATACTGGGGCCATATCCGGCCACTGGCATTGAATATGTAGATCAGCCAGATAGAGAGGCAACTAACTGGCCACCAGCTATAGTCAGCTGCTGCCTGGTTAACTTCTGTGGCAAAAGGTTGGCCACCCGTTAAAGTGCCTAACTTTTGTCGCTGAGGGATAACCAGGCAGTGGCTGAATATCGTCGCTGCCCGATTATTGCTGTGTGCCGCCTCTGCTCTGTCCTGCCGCAATGTTAACGAGCTAGCATTGGGACATTCAGAAGCAGCACCTGCTGAATATCCCAGTCACCACAATTAACGTGGTTGGCAGATCGGCTAATTGCATTAATCATATTGAATATTGGGCCCAATCATTTTATAGCACTACTGGATGTATGCAGTACTATACACTGGTGATATGTATTCTGGTACAGTATTCCCCATGTCAAAGAGCATACAATTCAAGTTGGTGCCTAAGGCAATAGTAGATAAAGTGGCTTGCCTAAAAGTCTCAGTGTCAGTGGCGAAAGCAGAATGTGAACCTGGTTTCCCTGTTCTTAGCCCACTGCTGTAATGGCAGCGCATTTTCCCACTACTGCATCACCACCCTTTCTGCAGTGCCTGATGCCTTCATTTGGCTTCCCACCAGTATAAAGCACTACAGACCAGAGGACAGGAGGACTCAAGGCACATCTCCATAAACCAATTACTGCTTCAAGATGGAGGAGTCTATCACCACAGTGTAGCACTTTTAAGATCTCTTTTGTTGGGCTAAGGTCCTCTTTTCAACGGGATAACTAACTTCCCGCTCACCTAACCAGTTAGAGAAGGGACTAATGCAATCAGTTCTAAAGGGAAACTTGCTTATCTCTAATGGAGGTCATTCATAGACAGCAGGATAATTTAGACACACAAGTGTGTGACAGATACAACAGCACCACCATGGAACAGCTCTCTACGTTTTTGTAAACATGCACATTCTTGTGCAGCTACTACCACACTAGTCTCTTCATCTAATACAGAGCTTAGCAGTCAGCAGCAAAGATAATTGTTTATGGCCTTCTGAATACTGTTGAAGATTCTATTTTGGTTTATGTGTGACTCCATATTTTTTAATTTTGTTGTGAAATTGTCAAACATTGTTTTGATAAATATGATGGTGCTCCAAAATCCTTAAGCTTTAGATACAGTCTCTGGATTGCAAAATCACCTTTAAACAGTGATGAAAGACTTTTAAATTTCTCCAGCTCTAGTCTCACTGGCTGTTTGATCAAAGTCGAAATCAACATGTCATGAAAAAAGCTTTTCATAAAATCTCAGAAATGTTTTTGGCTAACAGCAGGTGCATTCTTCTCTGGATAACAGGAGGGGAAGGATCAGTTGAGGAATCAGCCTCATGATCTAGAAAGCGTATTTACTCACCTGTAACAGGTGTTCTCCAGGGACAGCAGGAATCAGTCCTCACTTATGGGTGACGGCGCCAATGGAGCTCCACGGAAGCATCTCCCCAGCTTTTAAAGAAAGGCTTTGGGAGATGCCACCATGCATGTGTGGTCCCCTTCCTGCCCAGGGGTGCCATCTTAATCAGATGACATAGCTGGAGCCGACAAAAGAAGATGGCAAAAATTGTACAGCAACTCCAAGGGGAGGAGGGAGGTTGAGGAGGACTGATTCCTGCTATCCCTGGAGAACACTTGTTACAGGTGAGTAAAGCGTAGTTACTCACCTGTAACAGGTGATCTCCGGGAATAGCAGGAATTGAGTCTTCACATATGGGTGACGTCGGCACCGACAGAGCCCGCGTGGGAACACCCACAGCGTCCAATAGGAAAGCTTTTGGGAGCATCCTACTACGCCTGCATATCTGCCTTCCCGCTTTCCAACTCTCCCTTCTCAGTTGAGTTTGTAGCTGAGATAAAAGGAGAGAAGGAGAGAGAGAAAGAGAGAGAGAAATACAACGCCTAGGGGAGGAGGGTGGATTGTGAAGACTCAATTCCTGCTGTTCCCGGAGATCACCTGTTACAGGTGAGTAACTACACTATTTCCAGGAACAAGCAGGAATGTAGTCTTCACATATGAGACTCCCTAGTTGGAGATGCCAGGGAGATGACCACAGAGAGCGCTGTGAAACACAGGCCTAGGTAGGTTATGTATCCTCCAAGGATGTCTGGTATCAAAACATGGTTAATCTGTTCAATGCCCTGTTCAATGTAATTTCAGTTTGTTCAATGTAAACCGCACTGATGCAGAATAGCGCGGTATATAAGAAAATGTAAATAAATAAATAAATAAAAAAAATAAATCTAAGTCTGAAAGAGATGCTGAAGAACAGCCTGGCCAAATGAGGCATCCCGGCGGGAGTCCTTGTCTAAGCAATAATGGGCCGCAAAGATGTGGACAGAGGACCAGGTTGCTGCTTTGCATATTTCATCAATCGCCACTGAGCATAGATTTGCCATGGAGGCAGCCATTGCTCGCACATTGTGTGCCGTGACATGACCTTCAAGGGAAAGTCCCTCATTCACATAAGCAAAAGATATACAGTCTGCAATCCAGTTGGAGAGTGTTCTCTTGGAAACTGGTAGACCTAGATGACTGGAATCAAAAGCAAAAAAAAGCTGCAAAGCTTTCATGTGCTGCCTAGTTCTCTGTAGATAAAAGGCTAAGGCACATTTGCAATCCAGAGTATGAAGGCTTTTTTCTGCACTAGAGGAATGGGGTCTAGGAAAGAAAACAGGAAGGTAAATTGGCTGGTTTAAATGAAAAGGCGAAACCACCTTTGGCATAAAGTGAGGATGAGTCCTAAGGGCTACTTTATCATGGTGAAACCTTGTATAAGGAGGGTCAGCCGCTAAAGCCTGGAGATGACTGATGCGTCTTGCAGAAGCGAGGGCAATTAGGAAGATAACTTTCCAAGAAAGAAACTTAAGAGATGTAGTGGCTATGGGTTTGAAGAATGGCTTCATAAGCTGTCCGAGGACAACACTGAGGTCCCATGCCACTGGTGGTGGTTTAATGGGAGGCTTAGTTAAGAGTAGGCCCCTCAAGAAGCACGCTACAAGCGTCTGAGAGGAGATAGGTTGCCATCTAAGGAATGTGAGATGCCGCAATGGCACTTAGATGAACCCTTAGCGAACTGGATTTGAGCTCTGAGGACGAGAGGTGGAGAAGATATTCAATAACGCCTCCAAGGGAACGGAAAAAGGATTAAGATCCTTATTTGAACACCGGATTGAAAACCTTCGCCACTTGAAGGCATAAGAACAACTTGTGGAAGGTTTCCTTGAAGCCAATAGGATATCTCTAACCTGTTGAGAGAGGTTGATACCCCGGAGTTCTAAGCTCTCAGCAGCCATGCTGTCAGATGTAAGGACTGTGGGTTTGGATGCAGCAGCTTCCTGTTCTCCTGGGATAGGAGATCTGGAGCATATCCCAAATTCAGAGGTTTGGCTTGAGAGAGACGTAGAAGTAGTGGATACCATGTTTCTTATGGCCAGCGTGGGGCTATGAGGATCATGTAGCCCCTGTCTCTCTGGAGTTTGAAAAGAGTCTTGGGGATAAGGGGAATGGGAGGATAGGCATATAGGAATCCTGACCCCAGTGGAGGTGGAAAGCATCCATCGCCTGACTGTTCTGAGCACGTGTCCTTGAACAGAAGCGGGGAAGTTTGGCATTATGAGAACTTACAAACAGGTCTATATCTGGGGTCCCCAGATTTTAAAAATTCAAGTAATCTGATCCACTTGGAGAGACCACTCGTGAGGCAGTAGTACTCGGAGGAGTTTGTCTGCCAGGGAGATACACTGCTAGTAGGATCTGATGGCGTATGGCAAAAGACCATAGATGTAGGGCTTCATTGCACAATGCTTGAGAACCTGTTCCACCTTGCTTGTTCACATAGAACATGGTTACCTGACTGTCCATCTGGACTGGAACTGTTTGGGAGTGAAGGTGGTTGTGGAACACCCTGAGAGCATTGTGGATGGCTCTGAGTTCCAACAGGTTTATGTGAAGTCGTGCCTCTTTCTGAGTCCAAAGACCCTGAGTGGAGAAACTGTCCAGATGAGCTCCCCAATCCAGTTTGGATGCATCCGTCATTAGGGTAGATTGGTGTGGAGGCATCTGAAAAGGTGACCCTACGAGAAGGTTTTCTGGTGATTGCCACCATTGAAGAGACGAAATGAGACGTGCAGAGATCATGATTCTGTCCCCCAGACGACCTGATGCCTGAGTCCACTGCAAAGCCAGAGTCCATTGAGCTGCACGCATATGCAGATGAGCATAGGGAACCACATGTACAGTTGAAACCATATGGCCCAGCAACTGAAGCACTTCTCAAGCAGTTAGGAAAGTCTTCATACCTGCTTGAGAAGCTAGCTGAATGATTTGAGCTAAGCGGGCCTGTGGTAGAAAAGCCCTTGACTGCTGCGTGTCTAGGAGAGCCCCTATGAACTCTAAGGTTTGAGAAGGGGTAAGTTGAGATTTTGGAAGATTTATTACAAATCCCAAGTGTTGAAGAACCTGCATTGTTCGGGATAGAGCAGAGCTGGCTTCTAGAGCTGTTGTTCCTCAGATGAGCCAGTCATCTAAGTAAAAGACGACAAATATCCCTAGAGATCTTAGGAATGCAGCCACTACTGCCATGCATTTTGTAAAGACTCTTGGGGAAGAGGCCAGGCCGAAGGGTAGAACTCTGTATTGGAAATGTCTTCCTTGAAAGAGGAATCGTAGAAACCTACTGTGTTCTGCGTGAATAAGGATATGGGTATATGCATCCTTTAGATCTAGAGAACAAAGCCAGTCCTGACTCTGGAGGTAAGGGAGAAGAGTTCCGAGAGAGATCATCTTGAACCTCTTGCGGAGCAGATACTTGTTCAATTCTCTGAGGTCCAAAATGGGCCTGTATCCTCCTGTCTTCTTTGGGATAAGGAAGTAGGGGGAGTAGAAGCCCAGGCTTTGCTGAGAGAGTGGCACCTCCTCTATAGCACCCTGAGCGAGAAGGGTGGTAATCTCCTGAACCAAGAGAGTGGCGAGAGGAGGCTGAGAGGTGAACTCACTTGGAGTAGATGGAGGGGGCACACTTTGAAAGTAAAGTTGGTACCCCTCTGCTACTTTGGAGACAGTTCAATGTTCTGATGTTATCTGGTACAACCAACAAAGAAAGAGCACCTACTTGCAAAAAAACCTCAAAGACACAGAAAGCAAGAGGTATGGTGGTCACATGATTAAATACCCCAACGCGTTTCGGCAATGCCTTCATCAGGGGGCAGAGAACTGCAAACAACAATAAATAAAAACATCAATAAAACTTGACGTATAAAACACACACAAATATAAATAAATAAATATTGCAAATATCAAAAGATTAAAAATACTTATATGTAAATATAACAAATTATAATATACCATAAATTGAATTAGCATAGGTAAACAACCAATTGACTAAACAAATAAAAAAAAGAAGAAGGATAAGAGCACACCCCTTGTGGATGGTCTGTTCATTGTACCATTTTGGTTTGCTTGTAATCTTGGTGGATTTAAATAAAGTATTTAAAAAAAAAAAAAAAAAAAAGAAGAAGGACAAAAGACTACAGAGTAGTCAAGAACCATCATAATCATAAAAATACTCACATTTATGAACATCATAAAAATGATGTAGTGCACAAAAAGGAACAATTTAGAAGACCTGTGTCAGTCCTATAACGCTAAAAACGTGAACATAATAGTTAGCACCAACAAATATATATGTATATGTACACACGCATATATATATATATAAGAAATTAAACGCTGAAATTATAACAATGTTGATAATAATAATAATAATAAGGGAAACCCAGAACCAACGAGCAAAAACCAAAATGAATCTCAATAGAAGATACACAAATTGTACCATAAAACCAACATAAGTATATATGCAATAGAAAAACGTATTATGTAAGACACATGAATAAATTGAAAAAGGTAAAATCCTCACAATTTTCTATATATATAAAAATGTAAAAAAATAAATATGTATAACCATATAAAACTAAGTGTGAAATGTCACTATTGTCTCAGAATTTTTAATGTATATTAATGTATATGCAAATAAAATATGTATGAGGAAAAATGTGCTCAAAAAACATTTTTTTGTACATACGTATATGACTGAGTGTAAATATCACTATTGCCAATAAAAGAATACACGTATATTGCGTTAAAATAATCCTGAAATCAAAAACGGCAAACCATTACTAGAATCATATAAACGTGTTAGTGACTCTGTAAAAAGAATCATATAAACATGTTAGTGACTCTATAAAAATAAGGGCAGCAAGTCATAGTAAAATATGAAAAATATGTATGTTATATACAGTAAAAATGGATAATACCGAAAATGGTAAAAATACATTAAAAACAAGAATGACCGATGTAGTACAATAGTTTCTCTTAAAAAAAGGTGTATATATGTATAAACACCATAAATGGTCAACTAGGGCACCGGACATCAGAAAAAAGTATCTATGAAAGAGACTGAAAGAGCTTAGAGGAACCCCAACGTCGTGACTATTTAACCCGTACAATAAACATTTTGAGACAGCAAGCATCCGTGAAAAAGGCATTAGAACAAGAAAATGTTAAAGATGCAAAATGCAGAATAAAATGAAATAACAAAGTATATGTAATGACAAATCTAAGTAGAATCAAACCTTACCTGCGAATACGCAAAATTATATGCTTGAACTGTTCAAAAAACATGGCAACTTCTGGCGTTTTTGTTTTAAAGTGTCACAGAAACGTGCGACGTAGCATGGCATGACGTCACCGTAAAGACGACAATGAAAGAATAAATGAATAAAGAATATCCATATGTATTATTGCCTCAAAATACAACAATGTAACAACACCAATGACAACCTATGTAAAAGCAAAAGGACAAAATTCATATATTTATTTTATTTATTTAACATTTCTTATATACCGCCTTTCATGATATCAAGGCGGTTTACATTGAACAAACTGAAATTACATTGAACAGGGCATTATAACTTGGAGATAACTATTTTACAGGGAACATGGGCTATGGAGGGTTAAGTGGCTTGCCCAAGACCACAACGAGCACCTGTGGGACTAGAAACCCCAGTCCTTCCGGCCCAAGGTTGCTGTCCTCTAGTGGGATTTGAACCCCCGACCTTCTGGCCTGAAGTACCTTGCCCCAACCACTAGGCCACTCCTCGCTAAATAGTTGAATCTCTACATTAAAGAGATAAAAACAGAATGAATATACTACTGCAGATAAGTCAAAGTATTACCGAGATAAGCTTTTAACAATGAAAAACACACAGCCTGACTGATTTATTCAGGGCATATAACAATAGAATGAACACCAAAATACCTTAACTAATTGATCCAACTGTAAAATATACAGCGTAGTCAAGTAATGGGGTATTAGGAACTACTGTCAAAAACGCCATTAAAAAGGGGGAACAAAAGAAAACTATCCATAAGCAAACCATATTATGTAATCCCAGATTGAATAAGAGGATGACCTAGTGCAACAACGAGAAAAAATATGAATAATAAAAATAAATATAAAAATAAACCAAACTAAGAACATCCTCAATGTTTATAAACAAACGGACAAGTTAAATTCCTGATTTAACCCTTGGGGTTCAAGGGATTTCAGCTCGTAGATGTAACGCTGTTCTAGCTTAAGAAGTATCTTATCGATGTTACCACCGCGCCAATGTGGATGTACAACCTTAATGACAAAAAACTTAAGATCTGAAACCTGATGGTTCTTGTCTGACCAATGGGAGACTAATGGTTTATCAGGAGTACATCTGCTAAGACAGCTTTTATGTTCTATGATACGAGTTTTAATAGAGCGTGTGGTCTTTCCTACATAAATCAAATTACAAGGACACAAAATTACATATATAACATTAATAGTATTGCAATTAGAATAGTGATTCAAAGGAAACCTTTTTTTTGGAACTGAATGTTGTGATGAGGAAGCTGCCCAGAGCCTAGAGAATACTGATAAAGGAAGGGAATTTACCCTAATCAAGGGACCTGTTTTGGCAGGTTACCGGAATAAAACTGCATATTTACCTAAAAGACAGGTTATTCCAGGCTGCAGTGGCCTGCAGAGAGCCTCTAGTGGAGATGAGGTGAAGGAGTATGAGCCCAGATTCAGAAACCCTTACGTCACTCCTAATTACTCAGCTGCCAGGAGAGACTTCAACCACCAACACCTGGGGACTGAAAGGAAGGGGTTGGAAACTGGGAACTTTAAAACTAGAACAGAATATGCAGAGAGCAGAAGATCAGGGAAGCTGAAGCCTGGACGACCAGGAGAGCGAGGAGCCAATCCTGAGAGGAGGCTTGAAGGCAAGCGTGAGAGCAAGGAAAGAGGAGCTCTGAGAGGTTCAGGTTCTTGGAGAGATTCCTGGGAGAAGCCAGCTTCAAGGGATTGGGGAAATCCAAAGGCTTGGAGAACTTCAGCTGGGAACCCTAAGAAGAGGTATGGAGCAGATGCTCTGAGGTCCAGGAATATAGACTGGAGGACAGGTTATAAAAGCTCCAATGCATACTGGCCAGAATATTTCAGAGGACAGCCTAATGCCACCTTTAACCCAGGTATGAACTATGAACGTTTGTCTAACCTAAAGCAAGGCAAAGTGTTTAGAAACAGTTCCTGTCCTAGTGAAGGTCAGTTAGTAAAGCCCTCTGATCCAGCTCCTGATATAGAACCTATGCAAATAGAAGAACCAGCTGTAATTACAGAGGAGGACGATAATTTCATGGACTGTTCTTTATGCAAGGTTGCTAGCACAGAGAAATCCTGAAAGTGGGATCAAACATAGAAAGGAAACATTCCAGTAAATGGGACTAGAAGTTTGTGTAAATACTTGTGCAGAGAAGGAAAAGAGCTGTTGATTGGAGCTTGTTAGCCAGCTGGTATCAGAGCAGCACACAGCTCAAGCTATGCACACGTTGGATACCAAAGCGCTTTAAATGTGAAAAGAAAAGCTGTTTTTGGTGAAGAAGCTTTTACTTTTTTTTGGTTTTCTTTTACTCCAGCCCTGCTGAGCAGGTATGTTAGCAGTGACTGAGAAAGGCTATCTGTTGTTAATGGACTTTACAAGCAACTTGCTTTACCTTTCAGTTGTATTATTATTTTGAATATAAAATCCTGGAAAATACATCCTAAGGTGTTACCAAGTAGAATCTGTGTGCATTTGGATTTACCTCATAAATAAATATTCTGTTACTGCCTTACACTCGAGCCAACTACATTCTCTTCATTTACCTCAAAGGCAAGCACCGCATGACTGGACTACCAGTACCATAATACTTTGCAAGATAGCCAGTTTGGAACATTGCTTAATTGGGGAACTCTATCTAATAAGCACGCCCCTCCATACACATGTAAGGGGCTATGGGCGTGACAAGGTACAAAACATTCTTTAAGGGAAATAACATTCAGGCATACCGAGCAACGACCACACTGAAAGTGTCCCTTAACTTTACAGATAGGTCTAGGCTTTGAAAAGGCTGAATGTACTAAAATACCTCTCAAATTACGATTTCTCTTATGTGCAATGATAAGGGATTTTTGTGCCATAGATGGTAAAGACATAAGCAAATGCCATTCTTGTCGAAGAATATTAGAAATATCTTTTGACAGAGCTGAAAAAGTAAGGGCACAGACAACCTGATTTTTCTGGGACAATACTTTTTTCTCAAGAAGGGACTTCCTATCTGTGTTCCTAACTCTGTGGTATGCTTTACATATAGTTTTCTCAGGTTAACCTCTTTTTCTAAGCCTATCACACATTTCTGCCGCTTGTTTCTCAAAATCGTTCTGTAGTGTGCATAGCCGTTTAACTCTTAATAATTGCCCAAAAGGTAAGTTTTCTTTCAAAGATTTGTTTGGAAACTGTCATAGCGAAGCAGTGCATTTCGATCCATCTGTTTACGGTACAATTCTGTGACAAACCCACTTGTACCCTTTTTAATATTAATATCTAAATATGAGATCTCATCTAAACTGAAAGACCCCTCGAATTGTAGATGTTCATTTAATGAATTAAGCCAAATATAAAAAGCATGTAGATCACTCTCTTTGCCATCCCAAAGTAAAAAACATCATCTATATACCGCAACCATAGCTTGATAAACTTCTGGAATGGATGATGTTGGAGATACTGATTTTCAAAACTAACAACATAGATTTGCAACATCCGGTGCCATAGGCGAACCCATAAATTATAAACCCATAAACTATATCCCAAGCTATAATCACAACCACCATAAGAGATATATCAAAAAGAAAGAAAAACTTTTTGTCGGAACTACTGCCATGAAAACGTACGTCCTCTCGAAGCAGAATGTTCCTTTTAATCAAGTTTTTTAAAATACGGAATGGAAACCCTAAAACTTACCCAAAAAGGTATCAGAAACCCATAGGGTAAAAGTAAATGTAAAAGGTGAATCTATAAGGAGACTGCCTAAATCCCACTTCCCAAGGATTCCAAAGACAAGTATCCCTCGCAGTCAAGACAAGTATCCCGCAACAATCATGAAATTATTATTGACTGCGAGGACACATCTCCCCTGACTGAGAGGTGTTGTTACAAATGGAGGATTGTTTTTTCAGCTAAGTACTACATTCACTAAGTTTCTGAGGCTGATATAGAAACAGAAACAGAAATATGATGACAGAAAAAGACCACATGGCCTATCTAGTCTGTCTTTCCATAACAACTACAACAGTCCCCTTTTTTACCTTTAGAGATCCTCTGTGTTTGTCCCATGCTTTTTTGAATTCAGTTACTGTCCTCATCTCTACCACCTCCACTGGGAGACTATTCCACGGATCCACTACTCTTTCCGTAAAGAAATATTTCCACATATCACTCCTGAATCTATCTCCCTTCACCCTCATCCCATGTCCCCTCGTAGCAGAACTTGCTTTCAATTGAAAGAGGCTCTCTCTCTCCCTGAACATTTATGCCACGGAGGTATTTAAACATCTCAATCATATCACCTCTATCCCACATTTCCTCTAAGCTGTACATATTAAGATTCTTCAATCTGTCCTCATATGCTTTATAATGAAGACCACTAATCATTTTAGTAGCCACCCTCTGCACCGACTCCATCCTGTTCACATCCTTTTGAAGGTGCGGTCTCCACTATACTCCAAATGAGGTCGCACCAAAGACTTATACAGAGGCATTATCACCTCCTTTTTTCTGCTAGCCATTCCTCTCCGTATGAACCCAATCATCCTTCTAGCTTTTGCTGTCGCCTTTTCTACCTGTTTAGCTACTTTAAGATCATCAGACACAACCACGCCTAGGTCCCGCTCTTCTTTAGTGGACAAAAGTACTTCACCCCCTATACTATATTGCTCCCTTGGATTGCTGCAGCCCAAATGCATGCCCTTACATTTTTTTAACATTAAATCCCAGCTGCCAAATTCTAGACCATTCTTCAAGCTTAGCTAGATCCCTCCTCATGTTATCTACCCCTTCCTGGGTGTCTACTCTATTGCAGATTTTGGTATCATCCGCAAAGAGGCAAACCTTACCTGAAAGCCCTTCCGCTAAATGACGATATGCTCGTCATTTTGGAATATGAGTGTTTTTGGAATCCTTGGGAAGTGGGATTTAGGCAGTCTCCTTATAGATTCACCTTTTACATTTATTGCTAATTAACAATAGTTCACCTTTTACATTTATTGTTAATTAATTTCATGATAGTTGCGGGATACTTGTCTTGACTGCGAGGACACATCTCCCCTGACTGAGAGGTCTTGTTACAAATTGAGGATTGTTTTTTCAGCTAAGTACTACATTCACTAAGTTTCTGAGGCTGATATGCTCGTCATTTTTGAATATGTGTGTTTTTGGAATCCTTGGGAAGTGGGATTTAGGCAGTCCCCTTATAGATTCACCTTTTACATTTACTTTTACCCTATGGGTTTCTGATACCTTTTTGGGTAAGTTTTAGGGTTTCCATTCCCTATTTAAAAAAAACTTGATTAAAAGGAACATTCTGCTTCGAGAGGACGTAAGTTTTCATGGCAGTAGTTCCGACAAAATTTTTCTTTCTTTTTGATATCTCTCTTATGGTGGTTGTGATAAGCGAACCCATGGCAACTCCTTTGACTTGTTTGTAAAACAAACCTCGAAAACAAAAGAAATTTTCACACATAACAATGGATGTCATATGTGTTAAAAAGCTAGTGGGAGTACGTACTGGTGGAGTTCTCCTAATAAGGGTATTGGCAATGATCTCTAAAGCTGCCTCTTGTGGAATATTAGTATATAACGAATTTATATCTAAAGTAACCATAATAAGCTGCTGATGATAATCTTTAAATTCATTTAGTATGTTAATGACATGCGTTGAATCACGAACGTACGATGGAATTTGTGGTACAAATGGTCGAAGATAAACATCTAAAAATTTCGACAAGGGTTCAAGCACAGAGCCTATAGCTGAAATGATAGGGCGTCCCGGAGGATTAGTAATAGATTTATGGATTTTGGATAAAATGTAAATTGTAGGTGTAACCGGATGGGAAACAGTGAGAAAATTTATCTCATTTGGTGTGAGATATCCAGCTTGCTGTCCAACAAAAATCAAAGTATCTATCTTATGCTTCAAAAAAACAGTAGGGTCCTCAAAAATCTTTTTATAAAATGAAGTATCATTTATTTGTCGTAATACTTCATTTACATAATCTGATGTATTCAGAATAACTAGAGCACCACCTTTATCAGCCGGCTTAATAATAATGGACTGATTATTTTGTAATTCGGTTAATGCCGTTTTTTGAGATAAGGTTAGATTATAAGAAGTACGTGGCTTATTAGTACCGTATTTTCCGGCATATAAGACGACTGGGCGTATAAGACGACCCCCTACTTTTCCTGTTAAAAATATAGGGTTTGGCCTATACTCGCCATATAAGACTACCCCTCTTCCAGCGCACACCAAAAAAAATAAAAAACCTTTATCAGAAGTCAGGTTCATACCACTCTTTTTACCAATGTGTACATGACCAGTTCCAAATGAAAATAATAAACTGGATTAAATCTCCTGCCATGAATTCATGCAAGCTTTTTTCTTATCTAATGGAAAATGGGAGAAAATTCGAATCAAAGAGAACTTGTATCAAAAAACAATGAAGAAAACATTTTTTTTGTGCTTGTGTGAGCATAATGAGTTCAGTTTGGCTTCCATTTTTGTATTTGCAGAGCATTAATAAATGATTTTGTATACTGTCTGCAAAGTTTAAACAGTTCCATTTTTTTAAAAGTTGGTATGTAGCTATGCAGAAATCTTAGTCTGTTTCTCTTGGCAGCTTATCTGGCAGAAATAGTGTACTGGCGCTGTCTGTTGTGTCGGCATCCATAACCAGGGACGGCTCAAGGGGGGTGCGGGGCCATGTGCGGAGATTAATTGTGGGGCCTCATTTGCATAGGGAGCCTCATTTGCATAAATACTTGCATAATGTTAACATGCATTTTTAGTAAACATGCTTCTTAATGAGTGTCTGGATAAAGAAAGACTAACAGATTTCTACATTACTATATTCCAGTGCCAACCGCCAGGCCCATTAGGAAGTACTATAAACACTGACCTTTTAGAACTCATAGCAAATCCACCATATCATAACAGCTCTGCCAAGACTCACAAAGCACCAAACCCTACCTATCAAAAGGCAACACTGCAAATATTAAACCAATACATCTCAGAGAATACCAATGCATCTCCTACTGGGGAAAGAGAACAAGTGACACGGTCAAATAGAAACTACATGAACAGAATACCTCAGCTTGGTTAAAATGCAGAATATAGACCGTCACCAAAGAACAAGGGATCACAATTTAGAAATAGGAAGACAATAATTAAACTGGGAACCCCAAAAGCCAAACTTGGGATGTACAACAACACCGGAGAAATAAAACTATAAATTAATTTCCTCTTGTACTAAACAAAACACAAAAGATGCTAACAATGCACATTTCCCAGAGCTGATATATTCCAGTTAATAAATTCAAAATAAAAAAGTATTTTTCTACCTTTTGTTGCTTGTGCATTTTCTTTTCAGTTGCAATTGCTCCAGTAACTTTCTTCTGGTTTCTTTGTGTCTTCTGCGAGCTATCCATTTTCCTTTCTTCTCTTTTAGATTTTTTTCCAATTTTTTTCTCTATATCTGCTTTAACATACTGATCTTTCCCCTTTTGCTCTTTCCTCCATTTCTTTCCTTATTGCTTTATCATCCACTCAAATTTCACCCTTCCATTCTCAATCTACACTTACTCTTCCAATACCCGGCCCTTCGAAGACTTTTCTTCCCTCCCACACAAAATATCTTTTCCCCTCTCCATTCTCATTTCCCATCCCTTTCTAGTCCTCCCCCAAAATCAGCTCCTTTATAGTTCTAGACCCACCCAGCATCTGCCCCCTTCTAGTCCCAGCCTCCCAAGCTTCCACATCAGCCCATTTCCAGTCCTAGCCTCCCATATGCTGTTTTCCAGTTCCTTTCCAGCCCCCCATCAGCCCATTTCCAGCCCTTTTTCAACTCCCATCAGCTCACTTCCAGTCCTATTCCAGCCCCCATCAGCCCATTTCCAGTGTCCTATTCCAGCCCATCACTCATTTGCAGTCTACGTTCCCCCCATCAGCCCATTTCTAGTCCTATCCTAGCTCCTCATCAGCCCATTTCCAGTCCTAGCCCCCATATGCTCTTTTCCAGTTCCATTCCAGTCCCTCACCAGCCCATTTCCTCCACGCTCCCCCATCAGCTAATTTCCAATCCTAGCCCCCTCGTCAGCCCACTTCGCCCTATTCCAGCCCCCATAAGCCCATTTCCAGTCCTAATCCAGATCTTCATCAGCCCATTTCCAGTCCAAGTTCTCCCCCCATCACAGCCCATTTTGTCCATTCCCCCCACCATCACAGCCCATTTGCAGTCCTATCCCCCCACCATCACAGCCCATTTGCAGTCCTCCCCCCATCACAGCCCAATTGTAGTCTGTTCTCCCATCACAGCACATTTCCAGTCTGTTCTCCCCCCCCTCACCACAGCCCATTTCCAGTCTGTTTCCCCCCATCCCAGCCCAATTTGTCCGTTCCCCCCATCACAGCCCATTTCCAGTCTGTTCCCCCCCCCCCACACACATCACAGCCCATTTCCAGTCTGTTGCCCCCATCCCAGCCCTTTTTCAGTTCGTCCGTCCCCACATCACACCCCATTTCCAGTCCGTTCTCCCCCCCACATCACAGCCCATTTCCAGTCCGTTCTCCCCCCCCCACATCACAGCCCATTTCCAGTCTGTTTCCCCCATCCCTGCCCTTTTTGAGTCTCCCCCCCATCACAGCCCATTTCCAGTCCCCCCATTCCAGCCCATTTTCAGTCTCCCTCCCATCACAGCCCATTTCCAGTCCGTTTCCCCCCCACATCATAGCCCATTTCCAGTCCGTTCCCCCCCCCCCATCACATCCCATCCAGTCCTAGCCGCCCCCCCCCCCCTGAAGAGCCCCGCGCCGTCTAAGGGGCTGCAGAGGGAGCCGGGGAAGCCCGCGCGAGGCCCCGGCTCCCTCTGCACAGCCCGCCAGCGTGAAGAACCTTTACCTTCCCGCTGGCGGCTGTTTCAATGAAGCCGCGAATGCCGGGAAAGGTTAACGGCAATGCCCTTTAACCTCTCCCGGCATTCGCGGCTTCATTGAAACAGCCGCCAGCGTGAAGGTAAAGGCTCTTCACGCTGGCGGGCTGTGCAGAGGGAGCCGGGGCTTCGCGCGGGCTTCCTCGGCTCCCTCTGCAGCAGTCCATTGAGCGAGAATGTGGTTCGCGCGGGGCCCTGTGCGAACAACATTCTCGCTCAATGGACGGGCCAGCCCTGTCCATAACTGAGACCGCAGCCGTAAAAACTACAAAGTGGAAGCACAGCTCTAACACTTGCATTCTTACAGCGTTGGTCCCCCGAACCCTCAGAATTGACCTCCGGAGAGTCGGGCACTTCTAATAGCACCCTCCGACGGGGCACGGATTGCGGCAGTAAGGTATACTGCCGGGAGACAGTCTCTACAACACCTGGCCCTGCTGCCTTGCCCCGGACTGCTGCCGTTGCCCCAGCGCTCTCTGTCCCTCGCACCGTGGAGCGCTGTAACCGCTGGGCAGTGTATTCAGAAGCGGCGTTACCTGGAGGCCGCATGTGTGTCCCGTCGCTGAGCACTGCGGTGGAGAGAGAATTGGTGTACCGGTGCGACTGCTGCTGCTGCCTTGTGAGCTGGTGCTTCTTCCTGGCGCTTGTGCTGCCTCAGTGTCGCAGAAAAGGTGAGGGTGCCTGGGGCTCCGCAAAATAGAAAAGCATTGCAGAAAAAATAAGTTTAGGTAGATTGTAAGTCTTCAAGTGTGTATGTGTGAGTTGTGTACCGGCGTATAAGACGACCCCCGACTTTTGAGCATATTTTCATGAGTTAGAAAGTCGTCTTATACGCCGGAAAATACGGTATATAATGATTCAATACGAGTCAAAACAACTTTCTCAAAAGCGTCTATTAAAACACTTGTGGTATTTGGAGGGACCCAAGTGGAGGGACAGCTAAGTTCCCTAGAAAGGAGTCAAAGACCTTGAGGAGGCTGAGTCTGTTGAGCTGGCTGAGCCCTGGGGGTCTGAGCCTTCCTTTGTTGCTTCGGTTGTTGCTGTCCCTTCTGGGAAGCATGGATCGGACAGTGCACAGCATGGGTATAAGAAGGGTAAAACTTCTTTCTCTTGTTGAAAAAAGGCTTCTTTATAGCCTTTTTCTTCGCTGGGTTGGCAGTGGTTCTAGAAAGCTTATTGAGAGTGGTATTCTCGGATTCTAGCTCAGAAGCCTTGCTCTGCCAGTCCTTGCCAAAAAGGTTGTCCCCTGTGCAAGGAATGTTCCCCAGCTTATCTTGTACCCACTGTTCAAGATCATATGCTTGTAACCAAGCAATCTGATATGCACTGATGCAAATAGAAGAAGTTCTGCTAATACACTCAAAGCAATCAAAGGTTGCCCTGTTAATGAATTTAAAAACATTCTGGGCATGTTTTACAAGTGTCAGGTAATCAGCCATCATCAGGGAGAAGAGGAGCCATTAGTTCTAAATCCTTATCCACCTCCCGAAGGAACATACCCATGTAGAGTATGTAAGAACTTATTCTGGCAGATAACATGGAGGCCTGAAAACATCGACGACCAAAGGCATCGAGAGTTCTCATCTCCTGGCCCACAGGATTTGAGGAATGTGTCTTGGCACTTTTGATTCAACACATAGCTGATTCCACTACCATAGAGTGGTGTGGTAACTGCGTCTTCTGGAAAACGGGACACTGTGGTACCCGGTACATGATATCGAGCCTCTGAGAATGTGAAAAGACAGTTAAAGGTGTCTCCCACCTCCTAAACATGAGGTCATGCATTATCTGGTAAATAGGGAGGGTAGCAGCCTCCTTCGGAGCTGTTGGATACTGAAGAATTTCAAGTTCTTCAGCTCTCGATTCTTTCTCCGAGGTCACCGTAATGGAGAGGCCCTGAGCTACATCTCGTATAAAGTCTTGAAAAGACATATCCTCTGGATATGGAAGGAGAAGGATCTTCCAGAAAAACATCTATCTTCCTCATACCAGTCGATTCATCAGACAAGTCCGAATAAGAGGACTCGAAGTATCAGCGGGTCGGGTGCTCCCGCCCAGCCCATCGACAATACCAATCAAAATCGGTATCAGGATGCCTCGGTACCGGACCCTCAATGCCAGACACTGACTCTAGGGCCGGCATGGATGGTAGTGTGGACAGCGGCGCAATGGTCGATACCGATGGCTGCGGAACCGATTGCAGAGGCTTTAGCAGTACCGAAGCTGCTAGCAAGACTGCTAAACTCCACTCAATGGCTAGAATACATTGATCCATGGAGCCAGCCGATGCCTGGGTATCTGTACCCGAACAACGGGCCATGACCCCAGAGCATGGCACCAAGAGCTGTCCGGAGGTTGAGGCCTCAGAAGCATCTTGGGACCCCGTTAACACTTTGGAGGCAAGGACTTCCAGCCGGGGTTGTTTGGCCATTGTATTCCCTTCCAGGGCAATGCCTGAGGTATCTTGATGCTTAGAAGATGATCTACCCTTGGAAGACTGGCCAGTCTTTGAGGAAGACTTTGGTTTCGATACCTGAGATCCATGGGAGGATGATGAAGCTCTCGACGCCGATGCAACCGACATTGCATCGGTGGCAAAGAGGGTGCCAAGTTTCGCAGCTCTATTCTGCAGGACCCTCTGTCATCTTCCTGCAGAGAAGGCATTCCGATGGCAGATGGTCAGGTCCCAAACATTTGAGACACCAGTCATGGGTGTCGAAAGCAGAGATGGTACTGTTACATTTGGAACATATTGTTTGAAATCACTAGCTGGTTTATCCATCTTAGGAAAAAGGGGCCTAAGGCCAAAATGGCACCTAAGTACGTGGAGGGCAAAGTACCCTCAGGAAAAGAGAAAAGTTTTTCCTTTTTTTTTTTTAAAAGAAAGAAACAGAAACAGAAACACCGACGATGCCAGTGCTAGCGTCGACAGGAAGGCAGATGCGACAACAAAAGAAATAAATTTTCTGCGGTGACAAGAATTGCTCCCTGTCAGCTCCGTGGAAAACAAAAAACTGAGGAGGGAGAGTTGGAAAGGCGGCAAGGCAGCTATGCAGGTGCAGTGGGATGCTCCCAAAATCTTTCCTAATGGACGCTGGGGAGCGATCCCATGCGGGTTCCATCGGTGCCGACATCACCCATATGTGAAGACTACATTCCTGTTTGTTCCTGGAGATCTATGCTTTCTCCAGGAACAAGCAGGAAGTCAGTCCTCACATATGGGACTCCCTAGCTACAGGATACCAAGAACCCGTAGAAAAACATGGCCCAGCCGTGAGCAGCCTCAAGAAAGCCTGAGGAAAGATTCTAAGTATCCCAGTGTCCAGGGAGAACCATCGCCCCAGTTGCCTCAACAAGAAGGGTCGGAGGGCATGAGTTGCCTAAACTCCGAACAGATTGAGGCCTGGCCAAAGGCACTGTCCCATCAGGACTCCCTCTCCAGGCAATAGTTACCTGCAAAGTTGTGAACTGAGGACCAGGTGGTGGTCCGGCAGATGTCTGCCATAGGGACAGAGAATAAGCTTGCAACAGAAGTCGCCATAGCCCTGACGTCTGCCATTACCCGGTACTCCAATGAGAGCCCAGCCTGATCGTGGGCGAAGGTGATGCAGTCCGCCTCCTAGGTGAACAGGATCCGCTTGTTAGCAGCTTCCCCCAGTTGACTGGGCTCATTGGAAACGAAAAGCTGCAAGGCTTTGCAGTGGCCCTGAGTATGTTGCAGGTAGAAGGACAGGGCCCTCTTACAATCCAGAGTATGGAGAATAGTGGTCACCTTGTCGGCTTGGGGTCATGGAAAGAAGGTGGGGAGCACCACCTCCTGATTGTGGTGGAAGGCGGATACCACTTTTGGAAGGAATTTAGGGTGGGTGCAAAGCATGACCCTATTCTTCTAGAACCTGGTGCAAAGTGGCTCGGCCACTAAGGCCTGAAGCTTACTGATTCTGCGGGCAGAGGTGAGCACCATCAGGAAGACGACCTTCTAGGATAGATAATGCAAATGGCAGGTTGTCAGAGGTTCAAAAGGCGGCTTGGTGAGCTGCATCAGAACCACACTGAGATCTTATGAGAGGCCAGGAGGACTTTCTCCACCTCCCTTAGGAGTTTGAAAGGTGCTAAGGCTACCCGTTCAGGAGCCATGCTGTCAGCAACAGTGACCCCAGTTGGGGTGAAGGAGGGAGCCTTCCTCCTGGGTCAGTAGCCCCGGGGCATTCCCCAGAGGGACTGGGAGCTCTGTCGAGAGGCGGAGCAACAGGGGAAATCAAGGCTGCCTGGGCCATCAGGATCATGGAGGCCTTGTCCCACAGGATCTTGAAGAGGGTCTGGGCAATTAGTGGTGTGGGAGGGAAGGGGTACAGAAGGCCCTCCAACCACAAGATGAGGAAGGCGTCTGCTGCTATCTGGGACGGATGTGGTTGGGGACAGCAGAAGCGGGGCAGCTGAGCATTTCTCGGGTTGGTGAAGAGGTCCAGACTTGGTGTTTCCCAGAGTCTGAATAGCTGCAGTGCCACCCTGGGGTCTAGGTGCTTACACATCCCCAGGGAAGTCTCATTCTCAGACTCCCAGTCCGAGTAGTCAGTTGAGGACTCGAGGCCAGATGGCTCCCGAGGCATCGGGCTTGGATGGGGTCTTCGGTGACCCACGACGGCTGCTTGGCTGGAGCCACAAGCACTTGCTGGGGAGGATCTTGCTCGCCGAGGATCAGCTCGGCAGCCCAGGGAATCCTCAATATTGAGGTCCCTGCAGTCTCAGAGCAAGCACCGGTGGGGCTGGGCATCAACACTTGTTGCAAGGCAAGGAAGGCAGTAACAACGCATTCCAATGCCATCATCCTGGCTTCCCACTAAGGAGTTGCCGCCTTCAACACGGACACCAGTATGACTGGGTTCGGCATCGGTGAGAAGAGGGAGTCTTCAACAGGAAAGGCTCAGGGGTCCGTGACCCATCACTGGAGGCCTCAGTGTCTGTTCTGTGCACCTCCGCCAGCTGCTCTCACTCCGACTCCTCCAATACCTTCCAGGGACTGTGGGACCTGGTATGGTATTTGCCATGCATGTCTGATTCCCAGGATGAGGTCCTCAAGGATTTCTTCATCTTCTTACATTCATGCTCCGGAGAACCCTTGTTGGAGTGTCCGCGGGCCCAACTGGGTGCCGTGAGGCTTTACGCGACTCCGAGGATCCATGCGGGGCATTTGAATGCAAGGCTACCTGGGACACCGGGGCAGAATCTGACCTGTGGAAGATGTTGTCTTGCTTCTGGCCAATGACTTTGTATGGCTGTCACGGACATTTTCTTGCACAGAGTGCAAACATCTGGATCATGGTTGGCACCTAGACACCGAAGGCAGCAATTGTGTTTATCAGTTAAGGACATGTTTTTGCACACAGATCACATTTTTTGAATCCACTGGCCATTGGGGCAAAAAGGACCTCTGCAAGGTCAAAAACGTTCGACAAGGCCAGAGGTTAAAAAAAGGTGCAAACTGCGCTGGAAGAAAAAAATAAAAAATGGTTCCAAGCCTCGAAGCTGGGGCAATTTATTTATTTATTTATTTTATTTGGCATAAATTTATACACCGCTCCTTCCAGCGATCAGAAGCGGTCCTTAGGTGGACAAGACAAGGGAATATGTACAGCATAAATTTAGGAATACAGTCTGATTAAGGTAGGGGGGACTAACAACCACCAGATCACAGTTATACATTTGATTATTCAATAAATTACAGATTGAGCAACCAGAGAGGTTATAATTGTACATAGAGATCGCAAAAATACAAGCAATTAGCAGAGCAATATATACATATAAACAATGTTTTTCTTTCTTTTTTTTTTTTTTTTTTAAATCAAGGATGTGATGCATCAATGAGAAATGGGTTCCTATTAACCTTATGCTTAAGAGGTAGGAAGGCAGCATGGGAAGATATAGTTGAGATCGGCTAGGTGATGCCGTAATGTGATTGGAACAGGTGTGTTTTAAGCTCTTTTCTGAAGGTGTGTAAGTCTTTGGTCTGGCGTAAGTCGTGTGGCAGCCGGTTCCAGAGCATAGGTGCTGAGTACGTGAATGCCCGGTTGCTCGTCCGTTCTTTGACTGATCTTATGCTGCTGGGTACGCAGAGTGTGTTCAGGTTTGCAGTCCGTCGGCATCTGTTGGAGGGCTGAGTGGTGATTAGGATATCGAGAAATGATGGAGATATCTTATGGATAATTTTGAATATCATTATCAGCATTTTGTAGATTATTCTTGCGGGTATAGGGAGCCAGTGGAGCTCTATAAGAACTGGAGTGATGTGATTTGTCAGGCTCTTATTCATAATAATCCTGGCTGATACATTCTGCGCCATCTGTAGGATGTTTAATGTTTTTTCGGTAGCCCTTGTAATATAGCATTACAGTAGTCAAAGTGGGGAATGATGAGCGCCTGTGCTACTGTTCTAAAGTCTGAGTGGTCAATGATGCAGCGTAAGGGTTGGAGAACTTTCAGCTTGTGAAATATTGCTCTATTTGTTATCCGGAGGTGTTTCTGCATTTTTAGGTTCGCATCGATTAGTACTCCTAGATATTTGATCTCATTTTTTGAGTGATAAGTGTTGCCATTCAGGGTGATAGATGCAGGAGGTTTGAAGTCTTGTTTTCCTGATATGAACATCACTTCAGTTTTTTTGTGATTTATAGACATATTGTTGCATTGGAGCCAGTTTTGCAGTTCATGTAGGCATTCTTCTAATTGGTTGAACTTGGGATTGTTTATGTCAAGTTGTGTGTACATCATAATGTCATCTGCATATAGATGGTAGCAGATATTATGCTTTTGGAAAATTGTACATACTGGCTGGATGTAGACGTTGAATAGCAGGGAGGAGATAGCTGATCCCTGAGGTATCCCTTGGGTTTGGGGGAATGGCTTAGCTTGCTCGTTATTGAAGCGTACCTGTTGCATTCTATTTGTTAGGTATGACTCAAACCACTTTATCGGTGTGCCCGTTATACCTATAGTCTCAAGTCTGCGCAAGAGTATTTGATCATGTACTGTGCCAAACGCTGCTGATATATCTATGAATATCAGTATGAACATCTTGTTTTTGTTTTCCAGTCCCTTGATGAGGTTGTCTAGAAGAGCTATGAGTAGGGTTTCGACACCGTGGTGGGGTCGAAAACCGTATTGATGATCGTCAAGGATTTTGTTTTCATCAAGGTGGTCTTGAAGTTGCTGCTGAGTTACTTTCTCGATAATCTTAGCAAGAAAGGATATGGGGCTCAAAGGCGGAAACGAGATTGGTGCTAACTGAAGAAAGAAGAGCAGTTTGATGCACCAAAAAGCCAACTTTTTCCAGAGAAAGAGGACGTCTATTGTGTTCCGCCAAAAAAGAGAGACTGAGTAAGATGGCACCTTTGGGTAGGAAGGGGACCATACATGCGTGGTGGCATCTCCCAAAGGCTTTAATTGAAAGCTGGGGAGATGCTTCCGTGGGGCTCCGTCGCGCCATCACCCATATGTGAGAACTGACTTCCTGCTTGCAGGACTTTGGAAAGGACTCAGTCTAGGAGTGCTGCAACAGTAACAGTATCAGTAAATATGGAAATGCATGAAGGTACTGCTTAGTATGCTAATAACATACATAATATATGACAGCAGATAAAGACCAATATGGTCCATCTAGTCTGCCCAGTAAGGTGGATAGAGTGGTTGTAACTGCAGCTCTGTGCAGGTCATGCCCCTCTATGCCTGTGTTTAGGGTTGTACCTAGCTAGTGTTGGAGCGTTCTGGGGGAAGACAGGAAGCGGGCAGCCATGGATAACTGGCTAGCGGCGGTATTTAGCTGCTAGCCAATTATCCCTAAATGGAAGAACTTGGGCACCTAAAAGGCTGGCTTAACCTTTGCCACAGCTATATATCGCTGCTGCCCAGTTAGCTTTGATGCTATCCGGTTGTCTCAGATATTCAATGTCGATATCCGGATATGGCCCTGTACTGAATATCTGGGTGCAAAGTTCAGCAGCAACAGCTAGTCACTGTACAAGTGCTAGCCACCAAAACTGAATATCTCCCCCCTTGAATATAAACATCCATTAATGACTGAGATTTGATAAGAAACATGAGCCATGCACATATTGATTTAAACAACAATTATAGTTAATGAACCATGCAGAGCAATCATCCACTGGCAGGGCATATAGTTTCCTATACACCTTCAGCTCCTGGCTGGGGAATAAAGCATAATTACTCACCTGTAGCAGGGTTCTCCGTGAACAGCAGAAATAAGTTCTCACATATGGATGATGTCACCAATGGAACCTCACATGGAACTCTCCCCCAGCTTCTAAAGGAAGCCTTTGGGAGGTACACCGTGTATGTGCACCTGCTTTCCTGCCTGCCGTGGTGCCATCTTCTCCAGTCTAATAACATAGAAGGAGCCAAAAAGGCAACTCCCCGGGGAGGTGGCAAGGTTGTGAGGACTTATTCCTGCTGTTCATGGAGAACACCTGCTACAGCTGAGTAACTACGCTTTCTCCGTGAACAAGCAAGAAATAAGTCCTTGTGTACTGGACTCCCAAGCTATATGCTACCAGGATCCAAAGAGATCAACAGCCCAACAGGGGCAATGAAACAGGAGAAGCCAGAAAGAACAGAAGGGTAGTCCCACTGAGGGACTCAACTGATTCATTATCCCCATCCAGATAGTAATGGACAGCGAAGTGTCACAGCCCCTCCCGGTGGCAGTGTGCTGAAGGGTCAGGGCGGACATTTATTGTTTGTTGAAGCCGGAAACTTTAACTTAGACCAGGTGCATTATGGTCCTTGTAGTTCCCTTCTTTATAAAGAATAGTTGTGTGAGCCTTGTGCTGGGTTAAATATAAGGTTTTATTCCCTTGATGCGCTAAGGTTCTCCAAGAAGACAACAGAATTCACCTTGATTCAGGGTTTCTACCAAAGTATTTACAAAGTCCAAAACTGTTATAACAGCTTCACAATCTTTTCCATTCAAGCAGGATTTTTCAATATCAACAGGTTAAATAAACACAAAAAGCTTCTTCTTTTCAGCTCAACAAAGCAATGACATTTTCTAAAGCATGTCTTATGCTATGACTCTGTGAGAGATTCTATACTCTCAGCTACACAGAGAGTACAGTCCATAGGATATTCAGGTAGCAATGATTCTGATTCTACAAGGTCTGTTTGCATATCCTCTTGCTCAGATATGGTGTCTGCTAAGCCCGAGCTTTCCCTAGGCAAAACTGGTTGTACTTCAGTAGTTCTCTCCAAGACTTTCCAGCCTGGCTGGACCTGATCTGGCAAACAATTAATATGGCTTTTATCTAGGACCTTCTGCACAGGTTTCCAAAGCTTTCCCCAGCTTTGTCTCTCATATCTATGGCTCTTTGCCTCACAAGCCTTTCTAAGACCTGGCACACATTCAGGAAAGGAGGTGTGAATGTACCTTTGTTCTCTGAGACCTGCGTTGCTGGTATTCCCTCTACCAGGCACTCTCCTGCTTACACTGTCTTCCCTGGAGACTTCTTTCTGGAGCTTTTCAGCATGGGCTTGTCCTTCGTGGAAGTTGTCCCTTCCTTGTAAGGACTGCAAGCTCAACTGCCTTTCCTTCCGTAGTTGGAGCTTTCCCCTTTCTCTCTCCTTAGTGGCAGGGGTTTGTGGTCCTCTCTGTGTTCATGGTCCTCTCTGTATTTGTGGTCCTCTCTGCTCCTGTGGTCGTCTCTCTATTCGTGGTCCTCGCTGCTCCTGTGGTCGTCTCTCTATTCTCCTGACTGAGCACTGCTTATAAAGCCATTTCTTTAGTGAGCTTTCTGGCCCGCTACTCAGGTGTGTTTGATTAGCTATTGCATCATTACAATCTGGGTGTGTCAGCCTACCTTCTGCAGCCTCATGCCTACTCCCTCTAGCTGCACTTCTTGGTAACTGCATTCTCTGTAAATCAGTTTCTTTAAAAGAAACAGAGTTTTCTCCTAACTCCATAGCTTCAGTAGTGTCAGCTTCATCACAGAAGGTATGGACCGAAGATCACGTAGTGGAAACTGGCCACCGATGCAGTCATTGCACGGACATTGTGGGCTGTGACATGAACCTCAAGGCTCAACCCAGCCAGAGAAAAGAAGTGGGCAATGCAGTTTGCTAACCAAAAGGGATAGCATGTGCTTTGAAACAGCGGCTTCCAGCTTACTGGGGTCAAAGGAAACAAACAGCTCGTTGGACTGGCGGTGCACCTTAGTATGCTCCAGGTAGAAGGCGAGCATTCACAGTCCAATATACACAATGCTGCCTCTCCCTGGTTAGTGAGAGACTGGGGAAGAAAGTCAGTAACAAAGCTGGGTCACCTGAGTCCATTTGCTGGAAGAGGGAGGAGGGGCCCGCTAAGCTCACATCCAAAACTTCCATACATGAGGTGCAGATCCCAAAATCCAGCAACAAAATTCTTCACTTTCCACAGGCCAAACAGCAGCTGGCATAGAAGGCAATGCTCAGAACAAGATGAATTCAAAGCGCATCCAATAGGTGCGACAGGACAAGATAACTTTTCTGAGCACTCAAGCCATTCAGGCAGAGAGCGTGCACTTGGGCTGCAAAAGCAGAGAGTGTGCCTTAATTCCGTGCAAGACAAGGTGGGGGGAAAACCCACTATAACTGCCCCAGCGACCTGGACCGAGACAATACCCACAGCCAGAGATCGTGAAACCCCACAATATAGCCAAAATAGGAAGAGACTCAGTCTCGGTACTCACCCCAGGCAGAGAAAAACCATGTTGGGCTCATTGCTACTTGCCTGTGACGAACCTGCAGTCACATGCCACTGTATAGCGTTCAATCTTATGGGGAGATCCAAGGGGAAAGGAGGAGGGAGGGGACACTAAGAACGTGTGAGGTCCTGAAGAATCCTTTCCAAAACTGGCTGCTCAACAGGTTCTTAACAGGATATGACATGGAGCTGAACCAATTCCCCTCCTCCAATGACTACCAAAATGACAACAATCTAGAGGAGCTACCCACTTCGCGTTCCGTGTGTGAGTTGCCCACAGGTGGTCACTCAAGAGCAAAATTAATCTTTCCTTCGCCATTTTCAGCAATTTTCCTTGCTTATTCAGGTTTTCACCAGAGCTGTAAAACATACATCTGAGATCTGCTGGAGACAAAGATATACTGGCCTTGTCCCTAGTGTTTCAGGCTGATCATGGCACGGTGATGTCATAAGAAGCCTCTAGAGCTTTTGCACTATCTCCACATCTGCTGGTAGGGGAACACAACAAATTTGTCTGGACTGGTCTAGCAAGACGATATGATAAAGTTTGTACTACATCCTACGGCAACAAATTCCAGAGTTTGATTATGTGTTTAGTGAAAAGCTATTTTTTTCCAGTTAGTCTTAAATGTGCTACATTGTAGCTTCACTGCACATCCCATAATCTTTCTACTTTTTTAAGGAACTACTGATCTACGTTTACCCATTCCACCACTCTTATTTTATAGCCCTTTATCATATCTCCCCCTCAGCCGTCTTTTCCAAGCAGAAGAGCCCTAATTTTTTTAAGCCTTTCTTTGTAGGGGTACCCTTTCATCCCCCTTTATCATTTTAGTTGCTCTTCTTTTTATGCTTTCGAATTCCGCTATATCCTTTTTCAGAACTACACTCAATATTCAAGATGCAGTCGCACCATGTAGTGATACAAAGGCATTATAGTATATCCTTGGTTTTACTCTACATGCTTTTCCTTATGATTCCTAACATTCTATTTGCTTTCTTGTCCACTGCTGTGCACTGGACTAAGGGTTTCAACCTATTATCCATGACGACACCTAGCTCCCTTTGCAGAGTGTTCATACCTCGTGTAACTGTAGTTTGGGTTGTTCTTCCCTAAGTGCATAACTTTGGAAGAACAATACCTAATACAAAGGGTATTAGATGTAATTAGCCTTGACACTGAAATCTTTTCCCCTATTTTTGCTTTTTTATTAATAGTGTTTTTGATTTATATGACATATTACAGATGGTAAACTTTTTGGTGAGAATGTTTGTGATTGCATATTGTTTGTTTATCACAATTTTTTTAATTCCTCCCTCCCTGTTCTAAAAAATGCAATGTGTGCCTTCGAGTCAGTCCTGACTCCTGGTGACCCAGAAGCTCCTGGGTTTTCTTGGCAGTGTCACCGGAAGTAGATTGCCAGGCCTTTCCTCCAAGGCAGTGGAGGGTTAAGTGACTTGCCCAAGGTCACAAGGAGTGCTAGCGGGAATTGAACCCTGGCTGCTTGGTTACCAAGCCAGTGCTCTAACCACTAGGCTACTCCTCCACTCCTGTTCTAACTGATGGAAAAAAGAAAAACAGATGAATGAACACAAAATTAAAATAATAATACCTATAAATTTGCCCCACACAGCATAATCTATGTATAAATCTAAAAGATACAAATAATCTGACAATTAAAATGTTATACTATGAAGTCTGCAAACTCTCCTGGTAGATAAAAAAAATATATTGGTTATATTTTCATGCATGCTGTTGCTGTTGTGTGCCATTGAGTCGATGTGGACTCCTGGCAATCCTATGGATAGTTATGACTACCTCCTGGATTTTCATGGCAAGTAGCATGTACCATAAGGAATCAAATTAGCATACAACATCCAGTAAATAGTCAAATTCAATAAAATACAATCAACTTTCAAACAACTAAACATCTTATCACCCATCAACTGTCTCAGACCAGTCTAAGCATGGAATAATTCTGCAGCCATGTTTATACCCTTTGATAGATATATAGATATATATATATCATTTTTGGAACTGGGAGAGGGGAATAACAGGGTTAATTCACAGTGTTGAATTTCACTTAAAATATTACATGTTATAAAAATCTAGAATATCTATGCTTACTATAAAGAGCTGCACCGCACCTGTTTCAAATCTTCTAAATGAGCTGTTGGAGGTGATAGACAGAAAGTTTCCAGGGCTTTTTGAAGTCTCTCTTGCAGCTCTCTTATATGTTTTTCCTTTTGAAGTACTTGATCCGTAATAGAAATATGACGCTGACGGAGCTCAGCTTCAGTGGATTTCAGAGTTTCATAGCATATATTCAATTCATTGTAAAGCTAATTTAAAAGAAAATAAATGATTAATAAGCATTCTATTAAAGATGAACATTTATTTGTTTAGAATACTTTATATTACACAAAATTACTAAACCACTATACCATGTGGAATGCAAATTAAAGAGTAATTTTATAACCTCTTTCAAAGTTAACATATGTTGTAATGTGCTTATTTCATGCCAATTTTATAAAGTATATGCATACTTTACATAATAGGGGCATAAGTGGTAAGGTACGCAAGGAAAAATGTAGACACAATCACTTAAAGTACACCAGCCCTATTGTTGTTAAGTACTGTCGAGTCGGTGTTGACTCATGGCGACCCTTTGGATAGTTGTCCTAGCTGGGTTCAGTCTTCAGTCAGGTGGCTCATTGTTGACAGAGTGGTATCCATAACTGCTGTTATTATATCGATCCATCTCATTGCTGACCTTCCCCTTTTGCTTTGACCTATAATCTTGCCAAGCATAATGTCTTTCTCGAATGATCTCTCTCTTCACATAATGTGTCCAAAGTTTGAAAGTCAAAGTTTCATCATCTGAGCTTCTAAAGAAAGCATTGGTTTGTTCTCCTCTAGTACTGACTGATTTATTCTTCGGGCAGTCCATGCTATACACAGAAATCGTCGCCGGCACCATAATTCAAAGGCATCCATTTTCTTCTTGTCTATCTTTTTTTTAATTGTTCAGTTTTTGCAACCATAAGATATTATTGAAAATACCATGGCTTGAATAATTTGAATCTTTGTATGAGAGAGACATCTCTACTCTTCAGACTCTAGGTCATTCATAGCTATTCTGCCAAGAGCAATGCGTCACTGGATTTCTTGACTGCTTGTCATTTCTTTATTGATTATGTAGATTAAAGTTGTCCACTATTTCAATTTCTTCTCCATAAATGATGGAATTATTGATTTTGCCAAGTCTGAGGATTACTGTCTTCTTTACGTTAAAGTGCAGGCCCATTTTAAGACTATGTTCCGTGATCTTGAGAAGCAAATGTTTCAGATTCTTTTCACGTTCAGTCTGTACTATGCTATCATCAGCATAGCGAAAGTTGCTGATGAGTCTTCCACTAATCTTCACACCTTGGTTGTCTTTATATAGTCTTGCTTCTCTGATTTGTTGTACATAAATTAAACAGGTAGGGAGAAAGTATGCAGCTTAGAGTAGTTAGTCATCTGTAACAGGTGTACTCCAGGAGCAGCAGGAATCAGCCCTCACATATGGGTGACATCGGCGCCGACGGAGCCCTCGTGCAGAGCATTTCCCCAGCTTTCAAAGAAAGCCTTTGGGAATGCAGCGCGGCGGCGCAGTCCCCTTCCCGCCCAAGGGTGCCATCTTGCTCAGTCTGATGACATAGTTAAAAGACAGCAAAAATCAAAATAAAGTATATGACTGCAACTCCAGGGGAGGAGGGAGGGTCGTGAGGACTGATTCCTGCTGCTCCTGGAGAACAACTGTTACAGGTAAATAACTACTCTTTCTCCAGGACCAAACAGGAAGTCAGTCCTCACATATGGGACTCCCCAGCTCTAGGCTACCGGGAACCCAAAGCTGAAAAAATGGCTCCCTCTCAAGAGCCTCAGCATCTGTGATAAGAATATCCTATGAGAATGCCCCCGTACGGTAGCTCAACACAAGGGCCAGAGGGTTGGAGTTGCCTAAACCTCAAAGACAATACGGAGTACTGCCTGTCCAAAAGCACTGTCCCTTTGGGACTCTCTCTCGAGGCAGTAGTGGGCTGCAAAGGTCTGGCTTGAAGACCAAGGAGCGGCCCGGCAGATGTCTGCCAACGGAAACAGAGCGGAGATGAGCTACTGACGTGGCTTTCGCCCTGACACGGTGGGTCGTGACTCGATCCTACAAGGGAAGGTCGGCTGCCTTGTACGCCCAGGCGATACAATCTGCTACCCAAGTGGACAACGTACGCTTGGAGACAGGTAACCCCAATTTATTAGGGTCAAAGGAGACGAAGAGCTGAGTAGCCCTTCGATGCCCCTGTGTATGTTCAATGTAAAAGGACAACACCCTCTTACCGTCCAGAGTATGCAAGACTGTCTCAGCCCGGCTGGTATACAGCCTGGGAATGAATGTCGGAAGAACCACCTCCTGGTTCAGGTGGAAAGAGGAGACCACTATTGGAAGGAACTTGGGATGGGTCCGTAGGACCACCCTGTTCCTATATAACCGTGTGTACGGTCTATCAGAAACCAGAGCTTGTAGTTCACTCACACGTCTGGCCGAGGTAAGAGCTACCAGGAAGAGCGCCTTCCAAGAAAGGAAGCGTAAATGGCAAGTAGCCATCGGCTCAAAAGGTGGGCGAGTAAGTTGCTGCAAGACCACGTTCAAATCCCACTCAGTGGCAGGTGGACGAATGGGAGGCTTGAGCAAAAGCAGGCCTCTGAGGAAGCGGTACACCAAAGAGTGAACCGACAGAGACTGTCCCTCCACCGGTGAGTGGTGTGCTGAAAGAGCATTGAGGTGGACCCGAACAGAGTTGGACTTAAGGCCTAGGTCTGACAGGTGAAGTAGGTATTGTAGCACTACTGGCACAAGGCAGGAGAAAGGATCTTCATTGTGCTGAGCACACCAAACTGAGAACCTGCGCCACTTGAGTGCATAGGACTTTCTGGTGGATTGCCTCCTCGAGGCCAAGACCACCTCCTCAATTTCCCTAGGTAGAAGTAAGGGAGCTAGCACTATCCTTTCAGCAGCCAGGCCATTAGATTGAGGGATCTGAGATTGGGGTGCAGAAGGGAACCCTGATCCTGAGACAGGAGATCGGGTTGCAACCCCAGAAGGGAGTTTCCATTGCCAACTGCAGAAGAAGTGGAAACCACGGCTGCCTCGGCCATCTGGGGACTACCAGAATGACCGAGGCTTTGTCCTGTTGAATAGTGTTTGGGCCACCAGGGGCGTGGGAGGAAACGCATACAGGAGGCCCGCAGACCAAGAGATCAGAAACGCATCTGCTGCCATCCTCAGGGGATGCGGCTGTCTGGAGCAAAACCTGGGCAGCTGATGGTTTAGTGGACTTGCAAAGAGATCGATGGATAGAAGCCCCCATCGTAGAAAGATCTGCTGGACCACTAGTGGATTAAACTGCCATTCGTGAGGCTGGAGAATCCTGCTTAGTTTGTCTGCCAAGAAGTTCTCCTGACCAGGTAGATAAACTGCTTTGAGAAACATGCCTTGTTTGACTGCAAAGGAGCAAAGGGCCTGCACCTCCTGACACAGGAGTTTGAACCCTGTGCCCCCTTGCTTGTTCACATAGAACACTGCTACCTGATTGTCTGTCTGAACTAAGACAGACTGGTGAGAGAGGGCATGAGAAAAAGTCAGTACAGCCAAGCGTATTGCTCGCAGCTCCAAAAGACTGATCTGCTGTGTGGCCTCCCGAAGAGACCAGAGGCCTTGAGTGCACCTGCCCTGGCAATGTGCACCCCAGCCCTTTAAGGAAGCATCTGTCATCAGCACCCTTGTGTGTGCTGGGGCCTGAAAGGGTACCCCCCCCCCCCCCCCGAGGAGGTTTACAGAGCAAGAACCACAGAGAGAGCAACATTGCTACATAAAAAAGAACGAGCAAAAAAAGACATAATTGTATGCCCCTTGACCTTTACTAACTATACCAAAGACATAACTAACATTTTAAGGCAACAATGGGATTTGCTTTCACCTCTTTCTCCTTTTGAAAATAAAAACGTTATGGTAGCACATAAACGAAATCCAAATCTATCTGAACTGCTAGTATCATCTGCTTTGCCGCTGCACAGACCCAGTACTACTTTAAAGGGCCACTTCAAGTGTGGTGGATGCTCAGTTTGCACTCACGTGATTACCATCAAAGAGTTTTTCTCTCATCCAGTTACACATCAAAAAATATATTTACATTCCTTTTCCAATTGTAAAACCGAACATGTCATTTATGTTATAATCTGTCCCTGCAATCTACTTTATGTAGGAAAAACTAAAAGACAAGTGCGTACCAAAATAGTGAAACATAGGAGTTGCATCCATAGGGGAATACCCGACAAACCCTTAGTAACTCATTGGAAAGAAAAAAATCATACTATTAGTGACCTGAAATATTCTGTCCTCAGAGTAGTTACACCAAATTGGAGAGGAGGCGATATAGATAAGGTATTATTGAAGCTTGAACAACGGTACATTTTTGAGTTAGATAGTTTGGAGCCCAATGGGTTAAATCAGGAAGTTGATCTCTCCGTCTTTTTATAACATTGTTAGTGTAGCTGCAAAAGAATTATAGTTGTCCTATAATTTACATTTAAATGTACCCCAGCAAGTGTTTCCATAAAACATATGTTCGTTCATTTCCTCCTGATATTCAGATATGGTTGATCAATAGCAATTTATATATTTCATATCACTGGTTCATTTGTTCTCCAAGGCACTCCTTTCATAACATGCACTCTGCATACCGTTTTTCACACTTACATATATTGTTTTTTTGTGAAGGCGATTCTGCCTTGAAATTTGATGCCAAGCCACGCCCCCTTTTTTTGGCACGAGTCTCAGCGTCTTTAAATATCCCGTTTTCACTTCAGCCGTCCATTTGCATTGTTCGGAGTTAGTGCTGACAGTACTTTCACTTTGGTTGGTAAGTTTGACTGTCTCTGATTCTTGTTATCTTCTCCTGAATGTTCGCTAAAATGTGACAGTTTACCTTTCTCTTTGTAAAAGCACACTTGTCATCACACTTATTGTGTCCTTACATTAGAAACAGGAGCTTTACAATATATTCTTAGATTTACGTCCGCTAGTACGTTGTTTACATAGATTAGTCAGGATCTAATATCTATGATTACCTATATTTAATTTACTGTTTTGAGATGGGCGTTAGTAATTCTATTAATATTATAAGGCTCAGTGTGTTTACTTCAACCGCACGGTTTTTCGATACAACATGGTGCCGCAGCAAGGCAGCTCTCTCATTTTAAAGGTCCGGGCGTACTTTCTTTCATAAACATTGTTTATACCAAGATAATGCATTAATTTTTAGTCTTCTAATATCACCGAAGCAGCCCTTTGCTCAGGAACGTCTGATTTTTATTGCTCCCATATTACACAACATTGTTTTAAAACTATTTGTGCTTATCGATTACATTACGATTCACCACCGCTGGTCTTCTCCACTAGCTATATTGACTTTTCCTGATTACTGGTGCAATTCTACACATGAGACTGCGACTGTAACTACTACATCAAAGATTCCTCGTGGGACTGTAAGTATTGTTCACTCCATTTACCATGAACACACAGTTTAAGGATATTTGGCAGCACAGCTAAACAGCAACTTTTTAGGTTCCCGTTTCCTCCACCCCTCTTTCAAGGTTTTTAAGTTTTCCACATATCTTTTAATACATTACACTCGACCCTGTTGTTTTAACATCATCACAGAAGTTCTTATATTTCACACCACAAGTTATCCCTTCAGTTAGCTTTATCATCACAGTTTGTAAATTTGTTCCTTCGTTGTTCTCTAACTCGATGGGTTTTTATTTGGATACTGGTAGCTGCAGGCTTCAGCCGTCTGTCCTCATTACCTACATCAGCTGGAGTTTTTCGCCTTTTATGCATGCGCTGAGTGAGTACGATTACATTCTTTGCCCTACTTTGCATATACTTCACGAATTTCCCCCGTTGCATTTATATAGTCTACACCATACAATTGCCTCTGATGTAATTGATTTCCTCAAGTATTGGTGTTTATTCCCATTTCTGCCCTGTAGTGTTTTACAATGGAGCTTTTATATGGTTCTTTATAGTATTTATCGGTTTTATTTCTACTTCTGCCCTGTAGTGTTTTACAATGGTGTTTTAATATGGTTTTTTTATTGTTTTATACACATTTATTTATGCTTTTATTTATTTGTTTCAACAATAATAGACTCATATTTGTTCATTAGAAGCAACACCATGATGTCGATATGATTGGCTATTAACCATTTTGTATATATGTTCATAATTATTTATTATTTTAACATTTTTTAATTTTTTAACGCTTACTTTATTATTATGTTTTTATATTTTCATTTAGTTTTTTAATGTGTTTTGGAACATTTTAACTATGGTCACATTTTATTATCAATGTTTCTATTGTTATTACTATGTCTAACATGCCCGGTTAGCTTTAGTTTGTTTATTAGTTGTTATCATTATGTATTTTTTATCATGTTTACCACTATTGTTATACTTTATATATTTATTGTTATTAATAATATGTATATTCATTTTATATTTGTAAGTTCACAAACCCCCTGAGGAAGGCAATCCTGCCGAAACGCGTTGGGGATCCTAATAAAAGCGCTTGTGTCATCTATACTCTTGCTCAGTGTGTTTTCTGCTCAGCTTTGCAAGAGCTGCTGCTCTCCTTGTGCCTGACCTGGGTTTGGGAGATGTAGCCACCACTGTAAGGAGTCCAAGAGCGGTTTGAACACCTTTACTCTGCCTCGGAGGTCGCCTGTGGCTTGCACCCCCTGAGCTCTGAGGCACCACTGAGCCGCCTGCATGTGCAGACGGGCATTCGGGGTCACATGTACCGTGAATGCCATGTGACCCAGGAGCCGCAGGAAGTGTCTGGCGGAGACCTGAGAGTTGCCTTGGAACTGGCTGGCCAAGCCCATCAGCCTGTGGGCCCTGTCCTCGGGCAAGTAAGTTCTTGCCTGCAGGGTGTCTAATCTTGCCACTATAAACTCTAGGTTCTGTGAGGGGAGCAAAGTGGACTTTGCGTAGTTCATGACAAAGCCCAGATGCTGAAGAAGAGAGACAGTGCGAAGAGTGGCTTATCTGGCCTACTGGAGAGACTGACCCCTGATGAGCCAGTCGTCCAGGTATGGGAAGACATAGATTCCCTGATTTCCTAGATAGGCCACCACCACCACCAGGCATTTGGTGAAAACCCTGGGGGCAGAGGTTTGGCCAAAGGGAAGTACTCTGTACTGAAAATGGTTTCCTCCCACCACAAAACTGAGATATTGTCTATGGTCTGGATGGATGAGAATGTGGGTATAAGCATCCTTTAGGTCTAAGGAGCATAGCCAATCTCCCTGCTGGAGGTAGGGCAGCAGTATCCCAAGGGTAAGCATCTTGAACTTTTCACTCTCCAGAAACTTGTTTAGGTTTCACAAGTCTAGGATAGGCTGGAGGCCTCCTATCCTTTTTGGTACCAGAAAGTACCTGGAGTAGAAGCCTCGCCCTTCCAAGTGGTGCGGCACCGGTTCCACCGCCTGTTCCTTTAGAAGACTTGCCAACTCCTGAAGGACGAGGTTTCTGTGCAGAGGGAGTCTTGGAGGCTCCCCTGGAATGTAGGAGGGGGTTATCTGGTGGAAGTGGAGCATGTAGCCCTTTTAGACTATGCTGAGGACCCAGGTATCCCCTGTTATGGCTGGCCATCTGTAGGCGTACAGGGTCAGCCGACCTCCTGTGCTGGGTGGAGCCAGCTGTGGAGAAGAGGCTATGCTGTGGGAGTCAAAACCCCGCTCCCTGCTGTGCAGGAGCCGGAGCTAGTGGCTTGGGGGCTTTTGCCTATGGGGACCATGCCCCTGCCCCTTGTCCTGCTGGCCCTATTGGGGAGCTGGAGAGGCCTGATATTGAGGGTAGGATTTGTAGGCAGCACCCTTCCTCAGGAAAAAGGGCTTCTTCCCCGAGCCCTTTTTTTTCTGAGAAGGGGCAGAAGTCTTCCAGGACAGCCTTGTCCTGGTGAGAGTCTCAGTCTCGATTTCCGCAGCCTTTTCAGTCATGGGCTTAGCAAAGAGGTTTTCACCTCAGCAAGGGACATCAACCAACTTGTCCTGCACCCATGGCTCCAGGTCTGATGGTGTGCACCGATGCCGGCTGCGGCTACCCGGGCTGAAGCCTCGAAGCCATCATAGGCTGCTCGAGAGATAAACTTCGAGCACTCTTGAATCACTGTTGACAAAGCCTTGAACCTCTGCAAAGGTTTCTCGGAGAGGCCAGCTGAGAACCCAGCAATCTCCTTTGCCAGGTCTCGAAGGTACATGCCCATGTACAGCTGGTAGGTCTGGACACGGCAAGACAGCATAGAGCTCTGGAAGCACTTTCTACCGAGGGCATCTAGGTTCCGGGCCTCCGGCCGGGGGGCACCAAGGAGTGCATCTTCTGACTCTTCAGACGGTGCATGGCCGATTCCACAACCATCGAGTGGTGCGGTAGCTGCGCCTTTTGGAATCCAGGGCTCTTACGGACTCAATATATGAAATCGACCCGTTTGCTAAGAACTGGCGTTGAGGCCAGTGCCTCCCACATACGGAAGAGCAGCCGTTCCAGCATCGGAAGAACCGGTACAGTAAAGGCTTCCTTCAGAGAAAAGTCATACTGGAGGGCATCGAGTTCCTCGACTCGAGGCTCCTCCTCGGCATCCGCAGGGAAGGCCAAGGCCTTGTCCATGTCCCTCACGAAGTCCGATAACCAGGTATCCTCCGGGGGGGGGGGGACCTTCTCCGAGGCTCGGACTCCAGTGAGTCCGAAGGGACGCACCGAGTCCGGAAGGTATCCGGGGACTCCTCGTCCTCCGTCTCCCACTCTGACTCCTCCAAGGAGGAATTGAGCGGCTCCAGCCGTGTGGGCCTCAGTGCCACCCGCCCCGAGGGTATCGGCGTTGACGACCTCGGCCCAGCACGGGAGGTCGAGGGGGACCTTGACCGAGGATCGACTCGAGACTGGATCGACTCGAGGATTGGCTTGGTCTCCGGGGTCGACTTAGACGTCGAGGTCCCGGTGGTCGGCGGCGGCTCCCCCGGAGGAAAGTCTACAAGGACAACCGCACTTACGTGACTCGGGGACTCTGGCTCCATACGAGGTAACTTGGAAGGCCTCTCCGACTCCGAGAGCCCGTGGCGGGGTCAGGGCTACACAACCTGGCCCTTGAGGAACCAGGATCTTCTACCGACGCCGCCCTTGCAAGTTTTTTCTTCCTTCTGTGCTCCCGGGAGGGAGACTCCCTTTCAGAGGAACCCCGATGGCGCTCGGTGTCGCACTCCTGAGATGTCGAGGCCTCTGACAAAGTCCGGGCCTGGTCAGACGCGGAGTCAGAGAAAATTCTCTCATATTGATGGTAACGGTTCCGAAGCACCTTCGACAACATTTTGCCGCACGGGCCACAGGTCAGCGGGTCATGGTTGGGCCCAAGGCATCGGAGGCAGCAGTCATGTGTGTCAGTGAGAGACAGCTTACCTCAGCAGCACAGGCATAAATAGCTCAACAAGAGCCCTGTGAGCCTCAGTCTTGAAAGACTAGAAAAGGGGACTGTTACTTCTGGAGAGAGATCTGCAACTGTGAGTATATACTTCTGGGAATTTTCTGAAAGGAATTCTTTTTATTAAAGCAAATTAATCTGTGAACCCACTATTTTTTGTTAAATCAGTCAGGTCCTACTAGCAGCAGTTTAAGTTTACATTTAAAACACAGAAGAGAGCTTTCTGGTTAAATTTCATACCCAGCAGAGAGCTTGTAGTTTAAATTTAATAGTCATTCAGGGGCTAGCATCAGCAAAGTACTTTTAGTTTACATTTAAAACAAAGAAGAGAGCTTTCTGGTTAGATTTAGAACCCAGCAGAGAGCTTGTAGTTTAAATTTAATAGTCACTCACGGCCTAGCATCAGCAAAGTACTTTTAGTTTAAATTTAAAACACAGAAGAGAGCTTTCTGGTTAAATTTAGAACCCAGCAGAGAGCTTGTAGCTTAAATTTAATAGTCATTCAGGGGCTAGCATCAGCAAAGTACTTTTAGTTTACATTTAAAACACAGAAGAGAGCTTTCTGGTTAGATTTAGAACCCAGCAGAGAGCTTGTAGTTTAAATTTAATAGTCACTCACGGCCTAGCATCAGCAAACTACTTTTAGTTTAAATTTAAAACACAGAAGAGAGCTTTCTGGTTAAATTTAGAACCCAGCAGAGAGCTTGTAGTTTAAATTTCATAATAAGTTAGAGCCTAGCAGCAGCAAAGAGCTATAAATTAAATCAAATAAGAATATAGCTTACCTCAGCAACACAGGACAGGGTACTGTGTAGCAGCCCTCTTTTAATAAGTGTTATTTCCCTCCCTCCCCACACCCACTCACCCCTGGGATAATTGTAGCTTTATAGGTACTTACACATTTTAACAGACAGGAGGTGCTCTCAGGTGAAGCTCGTTACCCAAATCAGTCATACACTAAGGACCTGAGATTAATTAAGCTTCAGGTGAACAAGGTATATTAAACGTATTAGGTACGGTTTTATTGGCAACCCTTAGTAAGTAAAGAACTTAAAGATCTAAACAAAAATTTAAAACTAAGATGCAGACAGCAGTCCAGCAGAAAGATGGGAGCTTTCCAGTCTTTTGCAATGAGTGTCAAATGTATGATTTTCTCCCAGTTGGTGAGAGGTCTTACGTGTGCACTAGGTGCAAGGAGCTCTTTGCTCTCAGGGAACGAGTCCGTTCTCTAGAGGCTGGAGTAGCAGACTTGGAAAACATAAGAAAGACAGAGAGGTACATAGACGAGACCTACAGGGATATAGTCCTGAAGTCCCACCTCCAGTCTGGCAGCATCCCTGTTGCCATGGAGAAGCGAGGTCACGTGACAGGAGAGGATCACCCTGGTGTGGCAGGAAGTGATCCTGTAACTAGGACCTGTCCTCCAGGTGATGTAAAGCCCTCTCGCACCGAGGAAGTTTCTCCAGGGCCATGTGCCCATGAGGGAAGGGTTAGGACAGCCGTTATAGTTGGTGATTCGATCATTAGGAATGTAGATAGCTGGGTGGCTGGTGGACGTGAGGATCGTCTGGTAACATGCCTGCCTGGTGCGAAGGTAGCGGACCTCACGCGCCAAGCAGATAAGGTCTTAGATAGTGCTGGGGAGGAGTCTGCTGTCTTGGTACATATCAGTACCAATGACATAGGAAAATGTGGTAGGGAGGTTCTGGAGGCTAGATTTAGGCTTTTAGGTAGGAAGTTGAAATCCAGAACTTCCAGAGTAGCGTTCTCCGAAATGTTTTCCGTTCCACGTGCAGGACCCAAAAGGCAGGCAGAGCTCCGGAGTCTCAATGCGTGGATGAGACAATGGTGCAGAGATGAGGGTTTTGGATTTGTTAGGAACTGGGGAACATTCTGGGGAAAGGAGGGGCTCTTCCGAAGGGATGGGCTTCACCTTAACCGGGATGGAACCAGGCTGCTGGCATTAACCTTTAAAAACGAGATAGAGCAGCTTTTAAACTAGATAATAGGGGAAAGCAGACAGTCGCCCAAGAGCGGATGGTTCGGAAGAATGTATCCTTGAAGGATACTACCAAAAGCAGAGAGGTTCCAAAAAAGAGCAAAGTAGCCCAAATCCCCTCAAGTATGGAGCAGACAGAGCTTAAAGATCCCAAATTACCCATGTCTACCAATAGCCAAATTAATATGAATAAAATACAGTCTTTAAAATGCTTGTATGCAAATGCTAGAAGTCTAAAAAATAAGATGGGAGAGTTAGAATATATAGCACTAAATGAGAGGTTAGATATGATTGGAATATCAGAAACATTTTATTTATTTATTTATTTATTTATTTAACATCTTTTATATACCGCACTATTTATAATCAGTGCGGTTTACAAAGAACAATAAAACATCAGATAAGATACATATTATCTGTTTTTTTACATGGAACAGGAACAAAAACTTGGGTAACCGGGGTAATTATTTACAATGAGTAATAGGCATTGAACTATATACATATGGACGGAGTAGTACATGAAAAGAGCCTTGTAGTATGAGCGGGTATGAAGTGTTAATGGGTTAGCAGGGGTTGCGTGTTAAGAATGGGATTGGTGCTATTTGAGTGAGCTTGTGTTACTGTGTTCTCTGGGAAGTATTTGATGAACAGGTGGTGCTTCAAGGCCTTTTTAAACTGGGAGAGATCAGCGATGGCCCTAATGTGTGGTGGGAGGGTGTTCCACATTTTTGGAGCGCATAAACTGAAGGATCGGTTTACAGTTGCGGAGATGTATCTTAAGGACTCTTTTGGAACTTTTAGCATGTTTAGTTCCGTGGTTCTTCGAAGCCTATTGGAAGGGATTGGTTGGATCAAATCTGATAGTGAAGAGGGAGCAAGTCCTTTTTGAGCTTTGAAGGCTAGTAGCAGGGTCTTGAAGGTGATTCTCGCTTGGATAGGGAGCCAGTGTAATTGTTTCAGGAGAGGTGTTACATGTTCTCTTTTAGGTACCCCGAAAAGCACTCTTGCTGCGCTGTTTAATGCTACTTGAAGCGGGTTAAGGGTGGATTGGGGGAGCCCCTGTAGTATACAGTTTGCGAAGTCAAAGTGTGGGATAATTAGGGCCTGGTAGACTGTACGGAAGTCATCTGGATCAATCAGTAGGCGGAGGTGTCTGAGGGAGCGAATCTTGAAATAAATTGACCTTACAGTATTGGCTATGTGGGACTTCATATCTAGATTTTGATCCAGGGTCACTCCAAGGTATCGGATGTGGGATTTTACTTGCAGCTTGGCATCTTGAACTTCAAGGAATGTGGGTGGTGTGAATTTAGAGTTCCTTGAGATAAAAAGGACCTCTGTTTTTTTGTTCTGGATTCTGAGGTTTTGGGTCAGTAGCCAATTTGAGATGGCGTTAAAACAGTTGGTTATGGGGGTAAGGTTCATCTTATCTATGTAGAACGGAATATATAGTAACACGTCATCAGCATAAATCATATAGTTGACACTGAAGGACCTGATAATGTTGCATAAGGGTTGCATGTAGATGTTGAATAAAAGTGATGACAAAGAGGAACCTTGCGGGACTCCTTGACCTTGGTGAAACGGATCTGATGTTTCACCATTTGAGCGAACCTGCTGCCATCTCTCAGAGAGGTATGAGATGCACCAATCGAGAGCATTTCCACAAATGCCCTTCTCTCTTAGGCGGATAATGAGAAGCTCGTGACAAACCGAGTCAAAAGCAGCCGCAATATCTAAAAAGATGAGAACAAAGCCCTGTTTGATGTTATCGATACCAAGGTTTAGGCTGTTGAGAAGTGAGGTGAGGAGGGTTTCGACCCCGTGGGATTCCCTGAATCCATGTTGACAAGTATCCAAAGGCGCTTCAGTGTCGATATGGTCTTGCAATTGTCTGTAGGCTATTTTTTCGATTATTTTGGCAAGCGTGGGTATGCTGGAAATGGGTCGGTAAGAGTCCGTTTTTTGTGGATCTAACCTGAGGTTTTTTAGAAGAGGTCTGATAGAAGTCTGTTTGAGGGCAGCAGGGAATGAGCCGGTGTCAAAAGATAGGCTTATGATCCTGGATATTATTGGAGCAAGCTCTTTGCGAAGGTCCTTTATCCAAAAGGCTGGACACGGATCAGTGTGTGCTGTGGATAAGTTAAGAGATGAGATTATATCTTCAATTAGCTTCAGCGAAGGGGTGGAGAATGAGGCTAAAGGAGCTGGGAGCCCATGAATATTCGGGATAGGGGGTATTGTAATTTTATTTGTACAGCACATCTTAGATTGTATGTAAAGGGCATATTCTTGTGGGTTGATTTCGCACTGGTGTTCTTGTGAAGGTTCCTTGGCTAATTTCTTGACAAGGGTAAATAGATCGTGGGGTTTGTTTATAGCACGTTTCAGGGTGTCTGTATGATATAGTCTCATTTTTTCTGAAATGGCTTTACGGTGGGCGTCAAGATGTTGCATGTATGCGGTTTGATTGGTATTGGTGCGTGACCTCCTCCATTTCTTCTCGAGCTTTCGCAAAAGTTTTAGGGAGTCTTTTAGATCTGAGGTAAACCAAGGTGCAGTAGCTTTTCTTCTTGAGGGCTTGTTTCTGGGTGGACGAGATGATAGGCGGTTGAGTCTGTTGTTCCAAGAAGTGATGATCTCTTCCAGGTTTAGGGTAGAGTCTTTAAAGAGTGCGTCAGTTTCCTCGAGGATCTGTTCCCTGTTAAAAGGTTGGAAGCTTCTGGATGTGGTATTTGCATATTTGTTTAGGTTCTTGTCAACAGAATATTGCTTCTTTTGAATGGGAATCAGGAACATAATGAGATTATGATCTGACCATGGGACATCTGTTATTGCTAGTATAATATTTTGAAGTTGCTTGAGGGCGGATAGTGGGGCAAATATGAGATCAAGGATGTTACCTTTAGAATGTGTGGATTGTTGAACAACTTGCTTGTAGCCTAGGGTTTCCAGAGCGTCTATGAAGGCGTCAGAATGGTTGTCTTGTAGAGACGGTAGGTTAATGTCTCCTAAGATCCAGTTGGGTCTGTTTGGATTCTGTGAGTTGGAGGCAAGGTTTATAATAGTTGACAGATCATCTGGGGATGATGATGGCGCTCTGTAGACTAAGTTTATAGAGCAGAGGTTGTTAGAGATAGAGACAGTTTCGAGGTGGTTGTTGCTGGAGGAGTCGACCATTTTAAGTTGGAGTTCAGTCTTGGTGGAAGGAGGACAACCAGTGGGACACTGTGATGCCTGGGTACAAACTATATCGTCATGATAGAGCTGATCAAATTGGTGGAGGGGTTACGCTCTATGTTAGAGAGGGCATTGAGTCAGAAAGGATTAAAGTTTTGCAGGAAACAAAATTTGCTGTAGAACCTCTATGGATTGAAATTCCATGTAAAAAGGGGAAGGCGATGGCAGTGGGGGTGTACTATCGACCACCAGGCCAGAATGAACAAATGGATGATGAAATGCTCAAAGAAATCAAGGAAGCTAACAAAAGTTACAGCGCAGTAATAATAATGGGTGATTTCAATTACCCCAGTATCGACTGGGTCAGTGTCACGGCAGGACATGCTAGGGAGATAAAGTTCCTAGATGACATAAATGACTGCTTCTTGGAGCAGCTGGTTCATGAACCGACCAGAGGGGAAGCCATATTAGACCTGGTCCTTAGTGGAACACCTGATCTAGTGCAAGAGGTAAGGGTGTTGGGGCCACTTGGCTATAGTGATCATAGCATGATCGCCTTTGATTTAATTAGTGGAGGAGGGATAGTACGGAAATCCACAGTACTACCTTTTAACTTTCGAAAGGGAGACTATGATCAAATGAGGAAAATAGTTAAGAAAAAACTAAAAGGAGCAGTTGCAAAGGTTAAAGACTTACATCAAGCTTGGGTGTTGTTGAAAAATACTATCTTGGCAGCCCAGACCAGCTGTATTCCACGCTTTAAGAAAAGTGGAAGGAAGTCCAAAAAACTGCCAGCATGGTTTAAAGGTGAGGTCGGAGAGGCTGTTGTTGCCAAAAAAGCATCTTTCAGGAAATGGAAAACAGAGCCAAACGACGAAACCTGGAAACAGCACAAGCACTGGCAAATCAAATGCAAGGCATTGATAAAGTAGGCAAAGAGAGAATTTGAGAAAAAGCTTGCTGTGGAAGCAAAAACACGAAATATTTTTTTCAAGTACATTCGCAGTAAAAAACCTGTGAGAGAGTCAGTTGGTCCATTAGATGATAGAGGAGTAAAGGGGCACTAAGAGGCGACAAGGCGATAGCGGAGAGACTGAATGAATTCTTTGCTTCAGTCTTTACTGAGGAAGATGTTGGGTTGTTACCCATGACTGAAGTGGTATTTAAAGGTGCAGAAGAATTGAAGGAAATACCGATACATCGGGAAGATGTATTACAACTATTAGATAAACTGAAAAGTAGCAAATCACCTGGGCCGGATGGTATACATCCAAGGGTGTTGAAAGAACTGAAATATGAGATTGCAGACCTGCTATTAGTAATCTGTGAACTATCATTAAAATCATCTCTAATACCTGAAGATTGGAGGATCGCCAATGTAACACCAATTTTTAAAAAGGGTTCCAGGGGTGATCCGGGAAATACAGACCGGTGAGCCTCACGTCAGTACCGGAAAAAATGGTAGAAACCATCATAAAGAATAAAATTACTCAGCATGTAGATAGTCATGGCCTAATGGGAGACAGCCAACATGGCTTTAGACAAGGAAGATCTTGTCTTACTTATCTGTTATGTTTTTTTGAAAGTGTGAATAAACAGGTGGACAAAGGTGAGTCGGTTGATATAGTGTATCTGGACTTTCAGAAAGCCTTTGACAAGGTCCCTCATCAGAGACTTTTGGCAAAACTAAAGAGTCATGGGATAGGAGGCAGTGTACTGCTGTGGATCAAGAACTGGTTAAGAGATAGAAAGCAGAGGGTTGGGCTAAATGGCCAATTTTCCCAATGGAGAAAGGTGAATAGTGGTGTACCCCAGGGATCTGTGCTGGGTCCGCTGCTTTTTGACATATTCATAAATGACCTGGAAAGTGGAATAACGAGTGAGGTTATCAAATTTGCAGATGACACAAAACTATTTAAAGTTGTTAAAACCCAAGAGGATTGTGGAAAATTGCAAGAGGATCTTGATAAATTAGAAGACTGGGCATCAAAATGGCAGATGAAATTTAATGTGGACAAGTGCAAAGTTATGCACCTAGGGAAGAACAACCCAAACTATGGTTACACGATGCAAGGTTCCACATTAGGAACCACCACCAAGGAAAAAGATTTAGGCGTCATTGTGGATAACATGTTAAAACCCTCGGCCCAGTGTGCAGCGGCAGCCAAGAGAGCAAATAGAATGCTAGGTATCATAAGGAAAGGAATGGAAAATAAAACAAAAGATATTATAATGCCTCTATATCGTTCCATGGTGAGACCACACCTTGAATATTGTGTGCAATTCTGGTCGCCGTATCTTAAAAAGGATATAGAGTTATTAGAAAAGGTTCAGAGAAGAGCCACCAAAATGGTAAAGGGGATGGAAGGATACTCCTATGAAGAAAGGCTAAAAAGGTTAGGGCTCTTTAACCTGGAAAAGAGACGGCTGAGGGGAGATATGATAGAAGTCTATAAATTAATGAACGGAGTGGAGCAGGTAAACGTAGATCGATTGTTTACGTTATCAGAATATAGAAAGACTAGGGGACATGCAATGAAGCTACAGGGTAAACTATTTAAGACTAATAAAAGAAAATATTTTTTCACTCAACTTGTAATCAAACTCTGGAATTTGTTACCGGAGGATGTAGTAAAGGCTGTTAGTGTAGCTGGGTTTAAAAAAGGTTTGGACAAGTTCCTGGAGGAAAGGTCCATAAATCATTATTAAGAAGGGACCCAGGATATCAATGCTTGACCCATTAGAAGCATTGCGGAACCTGTGTCTTTTGGGGAAACTGCTAGGTACTTATGACCTAGATTGGCCACTGTTGGAAATAGGATACTGGGCTTGATGGACCTTGGTCTGACCCAGTATGGTATATCTTATGTTCTTATGTTCTTATAAGTTTCTTACACCGATCACACTTTTTGAACCCGCTGGCAGCCATCAGGGGAAAAAGGGTCCCTGCGAGGTCAAAAGACCGGGCTGGCAGTGAAAACACAAAAAGAGCACAAACGCTAGTCACGAAGGACAAAAACCGAAAATTACAGCTCCTTACTCGATACCGGTGTACCGAGCCCAGGCGGGAAGGGGAACCGGCGTCGAACCGGATAAGATAACGCGAAAATCGCAGAAAAAAATCAACTTTTCCCAGGTGACACGAACTCACGTCCGTCGGGCTCCGCGGAAAAATAAAGACTGAGCAAGATGGCACCCTTGGGCGGGAAGGGGACCGCACAGGTGCGCTGCATTCCCAAAGGCTTTCTTTGAAAGCTGGGGAAATGCTCCACACGGGGGCTCCGTCGACGCCGACATCATCCATATGTGAGGACTGACTTCCTGCTTGGTCCTGGAGAATGTCGTACACCTTTGCTGATTTTATTCTGGTTTCTCCTTGTTCTGGTCAAACTGTTGCTTCTTGATCAATGTAAAGGTTGTGCAAGGGAACTATCAAGTCTTCTGGTATACCCATGCTTCTTAATGTGGCCCAGGGCTTTTCATGGTTTACACAGTCAAAAGCCTTGCTGTAGTCAATACAACACATATAGATATCTTTTTGGTATTCTTTTGTCTTTTCAAGGATCCACCTCACATCCATGATGATGTCTTTCGTTCCTCACCCTTTCCTGAACCTTGCTTGCACTTCAGACAGTTATCATTCCAGGTATGATTGTAATCTCTGCTGGATTATCTTGAGTAGAATCTTGCTGGCATGTGGGATCAGAGAGATTGTACGAAAATTCCCACAGTCATTTTCATCACCTTTCTTCAGTATTGGTATAAACACAGATCTTTTCCAGTCAGTTGGTCATGATATATAAGTACAGCAACAGCCGCATCCCATTGCTGTAATACCTCAATGGGAATGTCATCAAAAACCACTGCTCTGTTCTTTCATAATGCTTTCAATGCTGCTTCACCTGCTTCTTTCATCACTAAGGGTTACTGACCATAAGGTACAGGTTGAAACAGCTGGTCCACTTGATCTTTATGGTATGACGACTCTGTATATTCTTTCTACCTTTTCTTGATCTTCTCAGCATCATTCAACATGGATCCTTGAGCATCTCTAGCATTCTAATTCGAGGCTGAAATTTTCTCTTTAACTCTCGCAGCTTTAGGAAAGCCTATATTGTTCTTACTCTAATAATTTCTGATTCCACTTCCTTGCATGTGTCACTGCACTATATCTCATTGTCTCATCTTGCTGTATGTTGGAAATCTCTGAGTTCTGAGATTGCCTCTCTCCCCCCTCTGGCATTAACTTCTCTGCTGATGTGAGGAAGACTTATTGCTGACGCCCGTGTTCCAGCCTCAGCCAGATAAGCAAGCATAAAACAAACTTCATGTTCTACCAGAATGCCACAGGCCTCCTTATAAGCACGTCTTCATGCCGATACTCCAGCAGAATAATCCTGGAAAATAAGCAGTTTAGATGCATTTCCTTCTCCCCTCCGCTGCTTACGCACGGCTCTCAGCACATAGTCCTTTTGATATGCATTGAGGAAGCGGGCAATCACAGCTCGGGGCCTTTTATCTGAGATTCGGCGTTGTCCCAATCTGTGGACTTGCTCTAGTACAATTTCTCCAGTCCCCTCCTCTAAGCACAGATTAGCGGGAATCCAAGCTTCCAGAAACCTTTTGAGCTCTTTCTCTGCAATAGACTCTTCAATCCCTATGAACCTAAGATGACAAGACTTCAGATGAAGTCAAGAGAGCAAATAGAATGCTAGGTTTCATAAGGAAAGGAATGGAAAATAAAACAAAAGATATTATAATGCCTCTATATCGTTCCATGGTGAGACCGCACCTTGAATATTGTGTGCAATTCTGGTCGCCATATCTTAAAAAGGATATAGCGATTTTAGAAAAGGTTCAGAGTAGAGCCCCCAAAATGGTAAAGGGGATGGAAGGATACCCCTATGAAGAAAGGATACCCCTATGAAGAAAGGCTAAAAAGGTTAGGGCTCTTTAACCTGGAAAAGAGACGGCTGAGGGGAGATATGATTGAAATCTATAAATTAATGAACGGAGTGGAACGGGTAAACGTTGTGATAAAGAAGCTTATCAGGACCTAGGAAACAGGGATAAAGAGAAGGAATTCACCCTTATTTTTTTTTTTTATTTGTGTGCTTTTCTATACCGCCCCTTCCAGAGATCAAGGGCGGTTTACAAGGAACTTAAAACAACAATACAGCAGAACAGTGCAATATTGCATTACATTAAACATTAAGTATTACATAAGAACTATGATACATGGAAAACAGTGTGTAAGCTATTAATAAAAGGAACATAACTATGTTACAAGGAACCAAAAATGGCAAGTTATTTACATGGTTAGCAAGAGTTATTTGCAGTCATAAGTACAATATTGGGAGGATGCTGACTTGAGGGGATATTCAAATGAAGTCTGGATTTAGGTGGGGTAAACTTGTGTTTGGTTATCTGTATGTTCTTGTGTAGTAAATTTGATTTCAGGTTGTAGGTTGCTATAGTGTTGAGTAAAGAGGTAGGTTTTTAGTTCCTTCCTGAAAGATGTGAGATCCTTAATCTCTCTTAGGTTTAGGGGCAGTTTATTCCATTGGCTGGGAGCATAAAATGAAAAGGCAGTGTTGGAGGTTATTTGTTTTGATTTTGTCACGGCAATGGGAATTAGTAGCATGTTGAGGTTAGTTTTTCTTCTAGTTCTGTTTTCTTGTGGGGTTTGAAGTAGAGTTGCCAACTGTGATGGGGCTAGGTCATTAATGAGTTTAAAAGTTGTGACAAGTGTTTTATATTGAATCCTACTATAAATGGGTAGCCAGTGAAGAGCGTATAGGATAGGAGAAATGTGATCGAATATTTTAGCTTTAACAATGATTCGAGCAGTGACATTCTGAGCTCTTTGAAGGATGTGTAAATTCTTTTTGGATGTTCCTTGGAGGATGCCATTGCAGAAGTCTAAGTGTGGCATAATGAGAGCCTGGACAACTGTTCTGAAATCGTTGATGTCAATGAGGGGTCGGAGTTGCTGTATGGTTCTCAGTTTGAAAAATATAGTTTTGGCAGTCTGTTTTATGTGATTAGTCATGCTTAGGGTTTTGTCTAGTGTCACTCCAAGGTATTTAATTTCAGATTTGACTGGTAGAGTAATGTTCAGAATGTTGATGGAAGTTGGGGGGGTGAAGGTGGTATTTCTTGTTACGAAGAGTGCTTCAGTCTTTTTGTAATTAATATCCATATGGATAGAGTGGAGCCATTTTTCAGCTTCAGAGAGGCAGGAGGCGATATTGAGGAAATTAAGGTTAGTTATGTCTAAAGGAGCGAACAGCATGATGTCGTCCGCATAGATAAAATATCTTAGATTGTGACGTTGAAAGATTGCACAAATAGGTTGTATATAGAGGTTAAAAAGTAATGCAGAGAGTGAGGATCCTTGTGGGATACCACGTTCTTGTGGGAATGGTAGTGAGGGGGAATGGTCTAAATGGACATATTGGAAGCGATTAGAAATGTAGGACTTAAACCAGTTCAAAGTGGTATCTTTCAAACCTAGTTGTGATAGCCTTATCAAAGGACCGATTTTACAAGGTCAGAGACACAAAACTCCATTTACACCTAGAAAGCAGGTTTTTTCTAGCTGCAATAGGTTGCAGAATGCCCCTAGTGGAGAAAAGGAGAGGGAATGCAGGCCCAGGGTAAGGAACCCTTACGTCACTGAATTCCCCAATTGCTCAACTGCCACGAGGCAGTTTGATCTCCAACACCTGAGAGGAGAAGGGGTGGGGCTGGAGCCTGAGAGGTTTAAGACTAGGTCAGATTATCCCGAGAGGGAGAGGAGAAGAAATGCTTACTGGAAGAGGAATGGAGCTGGAACAGTAAGAAGGGCAGGAACCAGGAACACAAGTTGGAGGACAGGACGAGGAAGCTCAGGTGAATGGTGGCCAGAGCATGAGAGAGGAAAAGCTGATACAAGCCTTGACCCAGGTAGGAGCATGAGAAGCTTGTCTAATTTGGAGCACTACAGAGTTGCAAGAGACAGCTTTTGCCCTAAGAGGAGGCAGTCAGCCAAGCCCTCTGAGCCAGACATGAAGGTAGAGCCAATGCAACTGGGTGAACAAGACCTAGCTGTGGAAGACGACAACTCATACATGGATTGCTCTTTATGCCAATCTTCAAATACAGAGGGTTTGGAAGGGAGTCAACTGTAAGGAAAACCTCCAGAGTCCAGTAACCCTGAGAACCTGTTGATAACTTGTGAAAGTCCTATATTAAAATAGAAATACCTTTTTAGCTGAGCAAGCAGAAGCTTTCTAATTAAAACCTGTGAAACAGGTGCTAGCCAGTGCAGTGCACAGCCTGAAGCCGTGCTGACAGTGAAAGTAAGAAAAGCTTTGATTTTGTTTTCACTATTCCTAAAAACCTTGCATAGGGAATTGTTTGCCTATGAAGAGTTTGACTTCTTGTTGAAAGTTTTTACTGTGCTTAAGGAGACAAACAGCCGGGAAATGTTCTGGACTGAGAGAAAAGAAACTTGCTTTAGGAAAAGCTGTTTCTGTTTGTTTTGAACAGCACTGCTAGCCGTGTCTGGTAGCATTAGCTGTTGAAAGGACTTTTCTTTATGCTAAAGAACATTATAAGCTGTTTTGTTTTGAGTTCAGTTATATCCTGATGTATTTTTGAAAGAATCCTGGAGAAACAATCCAAAGGTGTTAATTTATGACCCTAGCATTTACCCCATCAATAAATTTCTGTCAAAAGCCTTACCACTCAAAGCCAACTACAATTGTGTTTTTTTTTTACCTGAAGCCAAGTACCTCCTGACTGAACTACCTTTCCCATGGTAGCCCTGTGCACTAAATGCAAGGCACTTCCCCCCCCCCCCCTCCTGCATTTACTACACAGGCTTTGCACCTACTGTGCAGTGTTTCCCGCAAAATACCTGCAGTAGGTGCAAAGCCCTACCACACTTTAGTATAAGACCACCTTTATGTGGTTTAGCTATCCGGTTAACAGTTTAAGTAGCACGACTGACTGGATAACTTCTGTGATCGCCGGCGAAAGCGGATAGTCAGCTATATATATGATTTTAATTTTAGCTGCGATGGCCAGGCACTTTAACACTAGAAGACCCAAAAGGAATTTTACCTAGAAACCCCAAAGTGCATCAATTGACGCATTATCACGACGACTGTGTTTAGATGTGAATTAATGTGAAGTTACTTATTTGTTAAATACGTGCAGTATGTGATGTCATTACATGACATCATCGTGTGTTTATTGTTTGTAATGTCGGAGTAAAACTGTAAACAGTGATTCAGATGCGCCACCTAGTGGGAACATGAATTTATACCTAGAAGCCCCAAAGTACGTCAATTGACGCATCCAATGCAATTGAGTGGGTCAATTGACGTACTTTGGGGCTTCTAGGTATAAATTCATTTTCCCGCTAGGTGGTGCATCTGTCATTAATTTTCGATACACATATTTGAACATCTTGACCTTGCTAAAAAAGTTTTGCTAATTGATAAAATTCCAACAAACTCATTGTTAATGTGAAGAAATCTTCTGACATTTGGTTTTCCAGGACACAGAGAAATTGCAGCTTTCAGTTATAGATGGTTGGGATGTCATCCCTATTAAGGAGTGGAGGAGTGGCCTAGTGGTTGGGGCAAGGTACTTCAGGCCGGAAGGTCGGGGGTTCAAATCCCACTAGAGGACAGCAACCTTGGGCCGGAAGGACTGGGGTTTCTAGTCCCACAGGTGCTCCTTGTGGTCTTGGGCAAGCCACTTAACCCTCCATAGCCCATGTTCCCTGTAAAATAGTTATCTCCAAGTTATAATGCCCTGTTCAATGTAATTTCAGTTTGTTCAATGTAAACCGCACTGATGCAGAATAGCGCGGTATATAAGAGAATATAAATAAATAAATAAATATAGCAGTGGTGCTGGTATACAACTTTGAATATGCATTTGCATCAATTGATGCACTTTGGGGCTTCTAGTGTTAAAAGTGCTGACAGTGACTTCCGAATATCAACCTCTCTGTATTTTATTCTATGAAATATGAGAAGCCAGTGTTGTTATAGTAAGTAAACATGTAACATAGTCCAAAGTTTTTTTCAGAATACATCAACTTAACTGCTGTATTTTGAATAGGTTGCAGTCACTTCAAGGACTATTGTGGCACACCATCTAACAGTGAGTTGCAATAGTCTAAGAAGGTTATTACAAGAAAAAAGAGGAGTTTTTAGAGATCTGAGGTCAAGAAATGGCTCAATTGACTTTATTAGTCTGAAGACAAAAAAGGATTTCCAAACTAATTTAGCAGTTTGCAAAGAAAAAGGTCAGGTCCATATCTATGATGACTCCAAGTGAGGTTACGGCATCCTTATTTATTTATTTACATTCTCTTATATACCGCGCTATTCTGCATCAGTGCAGTTTACATTGAACAAACTGAAATTACATTGAACAGGGCATTATAAACTTGGAAATAACTATTTTACAGGGAACATGGGCTATGGAGGGTTAAGTGGCTTGCCCAAGACAACAAGGAGCACCTGTGGGACTAGAAACCCCAGTCCTTCCGGCCCAAGGTTGCTGTCCTCTAGTGGGATTTGAACCCCTGGCCTTCCGGCCTGAAGTACCTTGCCCCAACCACTAGGCCACTCCTCAACTCCTTAATAGGGATGACATCCCAACCATCTATAACTGAAAGCTGCAATTTCTCTGTGTCCTGGAAAACCAAATGTCAGAAGATTTCTTCACATTAACAATGAGTTTGTTGGAATTTTATCAATTAGCAAAACGGTTTAAATGGAGGGAAACAGTTGTCTGAAATGTGGGATCCCAAGTGCTGTGAGAAACAAATAACTGAATATCATCTGCACAGAATTAGGCAATGGAACCTAGAGTCTGTATTAGAGTGTCAAGGGGAGTGATGAAAAGAATAAACAGGTTGAAGATAGATAAAATCAGTCCCTAGGGAAAACCAAATTTTAAAGAGCAATCTTGAGAATAGGATTATCTACCTACACTATGAATGAACAGGAACAAAGGAAAAACCTAAACCATGCTAGTGCAATGTCTTTAATGCCAAACTTTCCAATCTGGATACTAACAGAGCATAATTGACCATATCAAAAGCAGCAGTAAGGTGAAGTTTCAACAAAAGAATGTCCTTGTCTTCATCAAGGTGAAATAAAACCTCATCATGCAGAAGGTAATGGTGCTGTGAAACTTTTGAAATCCAAATTGTTTTGGACTGAACGAGTTATTAGCTTCAAGGAAACCATTCTAATGTTGAGCAACTGCTTTTTCTGCTATTTTAGCAGATAGATCTGAAATAGGGCAATAGTTAACGGGCACTGTAGGGTCATATTTCACATCTTTTAAGCAGTATCTAACCACAGCCTTCTTCCACTGCTAGCCAGTAGCTGTTATGAAACTTAGCTTCAAAATGTCAAGAAGGACATTAGAGATAAAAGGTAAAATATGTTTTAAAAGTGATAGAGTAACTCAGTCAGAATTTGACAGCTTTCAATTCAAGGAATTAATCCATTTTCTAATCTCACCCTGCTAAAGAGAGGAATGGAATAAAAGGTGCTCACTGTCAGCATACATTTCATGCAGCTATGGACTCTGTTTAATTCAGTCTAAACTCTGACCCCTGGGTGACGTCAGTCTCTAGGACCTGGCTGCAGCCCCTCCTTGCTAAATCAAGATGGGTAGACCTTAAAGGGAGTGGCCAAAGACAATAGCAGACCTCAAGGGGAACTGCTGGAGAGGCACTATAAAGGACAGACACACTTCCTGTCTCTCTCTCTCTCCCTCCTTCATCGGACAGGTTTGGACACTACCATGAGGCTCTGATACTCAACTCCCTTCACCCCTCCCCCTCTCTCTCTCTCTACCCACATGTTCTGGCCTACCATGCGGCCCTGACCCACAGGTTCTGGCCTCTATCTCTCTCACACTTCACACATGCACACACACAGATTCAGTGATGCACACTGAAACAGCTCTGTAACAATCACTATATACCTCTGTTCAATACCTATGTATTAAGCCTATTTTTACATAAAAACCTTTCTCCAAGCCACACCTGTTTGCTTGTCTTATTACAATACCCTCCTGCGTCTGTGAAGTGAAATGAACCCAGGACCAAGCGGAGACTAGACCAGAGATTACATATTCAGAAGATTACATATTGGGGGCTCGTCTCTCGGAGTTCACAGCAGATCTCCAGTTGGGTAAGTAATAATTTTGTATAATACATTAAGTAGATTTCAGACAGAGTGAGACAGGAAAATCAATAGCCCTTGTGACCATTTACAATTTGTTTTGTGGGTTAGACAAGGTGAGACTTTTAGTGTCAAAAGGCTCTGTAAGAATCTAGAATTTTAAGGACATGACACAGAGTGGCTTGCAATTGTCTTATTTTTATGTATAGGCTTGCTACAGATTTTATATAGTATTTGAGCTGCTAAGAAAATACAGAGTTACACAGTTAAATATTCCCTCATAGAGTACAATATACATCTTTCCTGGTAACACTAATGTACCCTCCTGTCTATTTGACTTTTATTTCTCTCTCTTGTCAGTATATATCTTGGTGTGAGCAGGAATATCTGACAATGTTAATCTTTCTCCCTTTTAACTTCTATTTCTCTGTCTCCTGTCAGTAACTATCTTACTGAGAGCAGGCTTGCAGCTGGCTGCAACTGATACAATTCTGTTAATCTACTCCACCCTGTTAAATAGGTGTGAAATACCTTTTAAGTTAGCATTCCTCCTTCTAAGGTTACACATTTTAGATAGTCCAACTACAGCCTTTCTGCAGTATCTAATATGGAAGCATTTGATTTTAAAGAACTTACAGAAATTCTAATTTCATATTGTAAGAGAAAAGGAGGTCCATATGAAGGGTAATTCCCTGACTCATGGTATAATATTCAAAAACGAATGTTAAGCCATGATCATGAATTCAAAAAGAAAACAAATAAAAGAAAATGCCTCTTCATCCAGGGCATGTACAGGGGACTAATTAGCATGAAAAAAGAAAACTCTGAACTGACTTCTCAGTGTAGCCAATTGACCAAAGAACTGGAGGAGGCACAAAGTTGTATTTCTATTCAGAGAACTCAAGTGATTCAAGCCACAAATTCTTTTATAACTGTTAGTGAACAATTAGAAGCACTTAAACTTGAATTGAGGCACGTTAAAGATCAATTGGCCTCTGCAAGAAAGTCAACACCTACCCCTCCCTCAGCACCATATTCCTATGAGCCATGCATACCAGCTAGAGAGAAACAAAAGAACAAAGATACACCCATTCCCTATGCCTATGACACACCTGATCAGCAACAAAAGAATTCTAAAGTATGCATAGTTGAACTTAGGAATGGAAAGAATACAGCTGAATCAGAACAAAATTCTGATAGTTTATCTCAGCCAGAACCCAGCAATCTCTGTCAGGAAAATAATTCTGATGACTTAGACATGACACCCAGTAATGAACTTAAATTAATGTTCCAGGAAAATTTAAAAGATAGAGATATAGAAAAAATAGTTGAGAAAATTGGTACTATGCCTCTTAATGTAAATCAGTGGGTTAAATGGGCGATTGATATTCTGATTCACTGGGGTCTAGGGAAATACAGAAGAAAACAATCAGACTTTGATAGACTTATGCATCTGGCTCTAGGGCCACACTATTACAGGGTTGGCTCTCTCACTCACCCATACCAGTTGGTTAAAAGGGGTACTGAGAAACTATTTCACTGTTCCCCAATGCAAGTATTTAAAATTATTTCACCTTTACCAGATGATACATTGGAACAGTTTGCATATAGAGCCTGGATTTTAAAAGCAGTTCTTAATGAGCAAGAGTCCTGGCCCAAGGCAGAGGATTATGGGGAGAGCATGCATAAGGAATTTTTATTAGAATTGCTATCCCCTGAGATTACAAAACACCTTCTGTTATTTTCTGAAGACCCTGAAGCAACCCCTTTTGATACTCTAATGCTCAGAATTGGGTCTGTTTGGAAGACCCAGCCCTCGCAGGTCATTACAGTATCAGAGGCACGGAAGTGGCAGGCCAATGAATCCTCTCAGTACATAAGAAACACAGACAGAGGACACACCCCTAAGTGGCAAGCTGAAGGATCCTCTCAGTACACAAGAAACACCGACAGAGGCCACGCCCCTTGGAGAGCACACGGCAGAGGTACTTTTAGAAACTCCTCAGGTTACATCCCCTTTCAAGAGCTCAAAGCACAGAGAGATGGGCTAGAAAAGGAAAAAACTAAATGGGAACAAGATAAACATACACTGCAGATAGAAATAGATAAATTAAAACAGGATTTACAAGCAGCTCAGGACAAACACAAGGCTAGGGCATAGGGATGTCCTGACCTCTTGAGTTCAGATATCAAAATGTCTCAAGCCTTCATAGCCCAGCCTGCCTCCTTTATCTCAGCAGAGGACTCAATTCCAGAGCCTCTGGGTGATGAAATGGATACAGGCCCAGGACACAATTTAAGGCTTGTAACACCCTTGATACTGGACTCTTGTGCACGCCCCAATGTTATCAGTAGAGTAGGGGGTCAGGATAAATTAGCTTTGATTGACACAGGGGCTGGAATTAGTTTTACAAACAGAGCTTCTCCCACTGCACATCAGAAAAATATGGAAATTTATGAAATTCAAGGAATTAATGACACAGCTTCCAAATGTGTGGCTATCCCAGTTAAATGGGGTATCCCTGTGCACAGTGAACAAAATAAGGAAATGCTAGAAACCACTGCCTCCACTATAGTGAACACACCAAAAGAAATAATTGGAACTGATGTTCCCAACCAGTTAACTTTGGTGGGGGATATGGCTAATCTTAAATTGTGGCAGTATTCAGGAACTTCAAGTGCTTCTAAAACTTTAGTGCATGAAGTCATCCCCATGCAGTTAGCAACTCAGTGCACTAAGGCAGCTCAGCAGTATGATCTGTGTGTAATTCCTTCAGAGGTGGCTGATATTCCAGTCTGGGCTCAAGACAAGTTAGATTGTGGGAAAATGCACACAGAAATACTGTTGGAAGGTGAGGATCCTCTACCACAAAAGCAATACCCAGTACCTCATCAGGCTATAGAACCAGTGACTAAAATTGTGAAGATACTGGAGGAGAGGGGTCTGATTAGACCTATTTCTTCCACATGCAATTCACCAGCCAGGCCGGAACAGTGTGCATGGACTGTGCCTCCACAGGGATTTAAGGATTCACCAGCAATATTGCATAAATACATGCAGGAAGCCCTGTCACTAGTGTCTTGCAGAGATGAGACCTAGACCAAACCTCCCCTTTGTAACTGCACAGTGGGAGGGACCATACTTAGTTACTGATACCTTAGGCCCAAGCCTATCCTAATGCACGACAACCAGCAGTACTGGAAACACATCACCCAGTTAAAACCATATGGGTAATATGTGTTTTATCAGTCTTTGTTTTCAGACACCACCTGAAGACAGCACGGACAGCTGCTTTCTGAACAAAAGTCGCTTAAGGACGGTAACTAGTTACTCCTGCTGTACATGTGTTTAATAGTTATGTAAATAAGTAGTTAGTTATGTAAATAAGTAGTAGAAATTATTAATTTTGTTTGTTTGTTTTGTTGTTACATAGTATAAGTGGGCAGTATTAGTTTACTCCCTAGTAGAGTGAAACAAGTTAGCTTTTATTATGTCTCGGTTTGCTGTTGTTCTTGTATCTGCTCTCTTCTACTCAAGTCTCATTACAGGAACTATCATCCGAATATGCACGATTGGCTGGGCTAACTCCACAAGTGGGGTATATCGTTATCAAGAAATACCCCCACCGTTCCCGGAAGGAAAGGATCTGGTCATCCTGAGTTTCTGTTCGGTACAGGACAAGCCAGTGTTCTATTCATTAAACATCACTCAAGTACAGTGGGAGCCACCAGTTTCCACTTCTCTAGAAAGGACACAAGAATTGAGGGCACGCCCAGAACGTTACTTTCTAGGTCCTCCTGCTTTGATTTTGTACAATATTTCCTGGGCTCTTGCCTGTGATCAAGTACAGATCGAGCTTATTACTATACTAAAGGAAATTCTGATCACTGCTAAGTTAGGACACTGGCCACCATCTCTCATCCATATGGCTAGTACCAAAATACCTGAATTTGCTATAGCTCACCTTGATTGGTGGACAGTTAGTGTTCCCATTTGTTCACCACAAGGCTGCTCTATCTGTACTTTGATCCCATGGTCAGGACAACACACAGTTATTTATCCTGTTGTTAATATTGGGGTGCAATTTGATAATATGCTTATGTATCCTGTGGACCATCTCACATGGGTACAGCCACTGGACGACACCTGGACTTCATTCAAGCCGATGGACCCCAGTTTGTGTGAGCAGACTACATTTCAGTTCAAGTGTCAACCTCACCAGTTTAAAGAGGCTGACACCTCCTGCTGGAACAATTCTTCCTCTTGCTCCCTGACTGTTAAGCTCTCATATCCCCTGACTACCTTGGAGCTGGACACTTTTGTTTTCATCTGTTCTTTCCCCAGAAAGTTTCTTTTTCGATTGCTCCCAGAATGCATGACATTCGCCTTCCCAAGAACACTTTGTTGTACAGTTCAAACTATTTACCAAACAATACCTGGTGCAGTCATACACCACTGGTCTCCCTCACCATTAATGGGACAACTTATTCCACACCGCTGGTTACCAATGACTCTATGGACATTCCAGACTTTATCTCATATGCTGTGCATCCATTACCACTTGGCATGGGAGAAGAGACACTACATAAACTGCTCAACTTTACAGAACTCCATGCCTATATTGATCACCTTAAAACAACATCCACTGAAGTGAATCACACCATCGCCTATGAGAATGGACACATTCAACAAATTGTTGGACACTTGCTACAAGATGCTCATGTGTCTGTGTGGGAATTGTTATTTGGTTACTCACCTACTGCTGATCATGTCTTTAATGTTTTTATTCACCCTATTATTATTTTAACTGCTGTACAAATATTGCTATGCATTATTGTAATTTTCTTGTGCTGTAAGATGAAAAAAAATGTACATTTCCTTGCAGCGCATGTCATACAGAACAACAACATTTTAAGGTAGTTACACTGAACCTCTCCAGCATCCACCCCTACATCCAGGCTAACTTGGCCTGCTAATTTGGCTAATTCGGTATTTCCTATTACACTGAATACCAGAGTCAGCTGCAGTCTAGTATTGCTTCCTATCCTCACTCATAGCATCCTGGTACCGTTTGGTTTTAGCCTCCTTAAAAATTCCTGCAGACCTTATGCACTGTTCACTCTCTCTAAGACGGGTATGTAAGTGGCATATTGGGTTCCCCCCCCCCAGTAGTGGCTGCTCAACCTAAGACACGAGGTTTGGACTCATAAGGAGACCTGTTTATCTCTAGAACACTAGAGACAGTACTGTGCAGGACAGGGGACCTGCTAGACATAGCAAGGTATTTAATACAGGAGGTATTCGACGAGCTGCCTACTATCAGGAAATGGCAGCTGGGACAGGTACCACAGGTTTGCTTCCACCAATTCCAGGCACAAATAATAAATAAAAATAAAAAAGGTGTGGGAGATGTCAGCATACATTTCATGCAGCTATGGACTCTGTTTAATTCAGTCTAAACTCTGACCCCTGGGTGACGTCAGTCTCTAGGACCTGGCTGCAGCCCCTCCTTGCTAAATCAAGATGGGTAGACCTTAAAGGGAGTGGCCAAAGACAATAGCAGACCTCAAGGGGAACTGCTGGAGAGGCACTATAAAGGACAGACACACTTCCTGTCTCTCTCTCTCTCCCTCCTTCATCGGACAGGTTTGGACACTACCATGAGGCTCTGATACTCAACTCCCTTCACCCCTCCCCCTCTCTCTCTCTCTACCCACATGTTCTGGCCTACCATGCGGCCCTGACCCACAGGTTCTGGCCTCTATCTCTCTCACACTTCACACATGCACACACACAGATTCAGTGATGCACACTGAAACAGCTCTGTAACAATCACTATATACCTCTGTTCAATACCTATGTATTAAGCCTATTTTTACATAAAAACCTTTCTCCAAGCCACACCTGTTTGCTTGTCTTATTACAATACCCTCCTGCGTCTGTGAAGTGAAATGAACCCAGGACCAAGCGGAGACTAGACCAGAGATTACATATTCAGAAGATTACACTCACCAGATCTACATTATTTAAGGGGGTTGGATCTGCGGTAGAAAGGAATTGGTGGCTGCAGGGAGATGCACAAGGAGCCATGGTACTACTAAGGGAGTCAATTTTATCAATTAGAAGATGACCATACTGATCAAGCAAAATGGGAAAAGTAATGTTTGGTTGGAGACTCATAAGGGCAAGTTCTCTGACCACTTTAAAAATGCTTATGAGTTCTCATTTAATTTAATTTAAATAGTAATCTTTCTTCAGGGCGAGTAGCCCTACATGTCAAAAGCAATATTAAAGCTGCTGAAATGCAGGGGACGTGGGAAAAAGAAGAAGTGCTGTGGTTTGTGTTGGAAAGAGAAGATGGCACTGTCATCCATAATGGTGTAGTCTACAGGCCTCCAACTCAAACCGAAGAAATGGATAGCAAATTGATTACTGATACTGCAAAGACAGCCATGAAGGGGGAAGTGATCATATGTGGTGACATTAATCTACCCGATGTGGATTGGGGTATTCCTTCTGAAAATCTGGAAAAAAGTAAAAAAATTGTGGATGCCTTCCAAGATGCATTGCTTAGACAAATGGTGATGGAATTGAGCAGGGAAAGCTCGATGCTAAATTTAGTACTCACCAACAGAGATAGCATGTTGAATATCCGGGTGGGTGCCCATGTGAGCAGCAGCAATCATCGGTGTGGTTTGAGATAAAAGCCAAGGCGGAGTCCAATCACAGCAAGCTCAAAGTCCTAGACTTCAAAAACACTGATTCAGTAAAATGGCCAAGTGCCTGAAGGAGAAGTTGGCAGGGTGGGAGGGGATAAGGGAAGTGGAATTGCAATGGGCTAAACTAAAGGAGGCAATAAAAGGGGCAACAGATACATATATAAGGAAAGTAAATAAAAACAAGAGGAAAAGGAAACCTATTTGGTACTCCAAAGAAATAGATGCACAAATAAAGGCAAAAAACAGCTTTCACAAAATTCAGGAATTCGCAAACAGAGCACAGAAAAGATTATAGGATAAAACTAAAAGAGACTAAAAGAGAAATAACAATAGCAAAGGCAGAAGACAAGATGGCTAAATATATGAAGCGTGGTGACAAAACCTTTTAAGGTATATTTGGGAGAAGCATTCAATGTCACTTTCCACGAATCCATTCTCAGCACTTTTGAGTCTTACAATTCTACCTCTGAAGTGCCAAGAATGGATTCGTGGAAAGTGATCTTGAAAAAGCAAAAATGATAAATACTTCCGTTCTGTTTTTATTAAAGAAAATCCTGGAGAAGAACCACCTGTGATTGACAAATACAAAAATGGGAATGAAGTAGATACCACACCATTCACAGATGATGTGTTAGAACAGCTTGCAAAACAGAAAGTGGACAAGGCCATAGAACCGGATGGGATACATCCCAGGATTTTGAAAGAGCTCAGAGAGGTTCTTGCAGGGCAGTTAAAGGATGTTTTAATAGATCCTTGGAGACAGGAGAAGTTCCCCAGGACTGGAGAAGGGCTGATGTGGTACCTCTTCACAAAAGTGGTAATAGGGAAGAAGTGACAAATTACAGGCTAGTAAGCCTTACCTCGGTGGCAGGAAAAGTAATGGAGGCGCTCCTGAAAGAGTGAATAGTGGACTTTCTCGAAACTAACACGTTGCATAATCCGAGGCAACATGGTTTTACCAAAGGAGATCTTGCCAAACAAATCTGATTGAGTTCTTTGACTGAATGACCAGAAAACTAGATCAAGGGCATGTGATGGATGTGATCTATCTAGATTTCAGCAAAGCCTTTGATACTGTTTCTCATAGGAGGCTTATCAATAAACTAAACAGCCTGGGGATGGGTCCCAAGGTGGTGAGCTGGATCAGACATTGGTTAACTGACAGATGACAGAAGGTGATGGTAAACGGAACTCACTCGGATGAGAGGAAGGTGATTAGCGGTGTGCCCCAGGGTTCGATCCTGGGACCAGTACTATTCAATGTGTTTGTGAGTGATATTGCCGAAGGACTGAATGGAAAAGTCTGTCTTTTTGCAGATGACATGAAAATTTGCAACAGAGTGGACTCTCCTGAGGGCGTGGATAATATGAGGAAAGTTCTACAAAAGCTGGAAGAATGGTCTAATGCTTGACAGTTAAAATTTAATGGGAAGAAGTGAAGTGTCATGCACTTGGGAAGCAGAAATCCAAGGGAATTATATGCAGTAGGGGATGAGAGGTTGGTGTGCATGGACCAGGAAAAGTACATCGGAGTGATTATTTCTGAGGATCTCAAGGTGGCGAAAACAGTGTGACAAGGCGGTGGCAAAAACCAGAAGGCTGCTGGGTTGCATACAGAGAGGAATTACCAGCAGAAAGGAAGAGGTACTGATGCCACTGTACAAGTCGCTGGTAAGGCCTCACTTGGAATATTCTGTTCAGTTTTGGAGAGCGTATCTTGCAAAGGATATAAAAAGTTTGGAAGCAGTCCAGAGGAAAGCGACCAAAATGATTTGGAGCCTGCATCAGAAGACTTATGAGAAGAGAATTGAAGAGCTAAATATGTAAACTCTGGAGGAGAGGAGGGACAGGGGAGATATGATTCAGACCTTTAAATACTTAGAGTATTAATGAACAAACAAACCTCTTCCAAAGATGGGGAAGCTGTAAAACTAGAGAGCATAACATAAAGCTGCAAGAAGGTAAACTGAAAGGCAACGTCAGGAAATACTTTTTCACTGAAAGGGTGGTGGATGCTTGGAATTCCCTCCCGATGGAAGTGGTGGTGGCAAATACAGTGACAGAATTCAAAATGGCATGGGACAGACACAGTGGATCCCTTTATAGCAACAGGATAAAATTAAAATAAACATAACTATCTTTTATATCTCAATTCTCTGTGACCTATACCGAGTGGTAGGTACACCCCTAAACAAAGGCAAGGGGAGGGTTGACCTGCACAGAACAGCAGGTGCACCTACTCTTGCCACCTTGCTGGGCAGACTAGATGGACATACCGGTCTTTTTCTGCCATCATTTACTATGTTACTATATTTTCCTGATCAGAGCTTTATGTGTCTTTTGCAGTGTAAAGCAGGCCAATTTGCTCTCTGATATTTTCTCCTTGCATCATTTCCTTTCAGCTCTTTTTAATTTTTATTTAAGTTCTTGCAAGGTTGAATTAAACCATGAATGATCTCAAGGAGGGAGGTTAAAATCTTTTTCTCTAGGTGGAACCAGTAGATCCACGGCGGACTAAGACTACTCGACGAACATTCAATTTTTTGGTCACTCAGTTCTCAGGACACACCTAGCCAGTCAGGTTTTTCAGGATAACCACAATGAATATGCATGAGATAGATATGCATGTGCAAATCTATCTCATGCATATTCATTGTGGTTATCCTGAAAACCTGACTGGCTAGGTGTGTCCCAAGGACAAAGTTGAAAAACACTGGTCTAGTGTATGGAGATTTTGATAGGAAAAGAATGATCTTTTTTTTTGTGCAAAAGTCTCCATGTTTAAGGATTTCCAGTTCCTAATCATTTTTGTCAAGGAGGAATTGGAGCCCAGAGTTCTTGGTAAACAAATTTGGAATTGAACCAAATGATGATCAGACTATGTTAATGGACATGAAGACAAAGTGTGCCATGTGATGGAACCTTTCAAAAAGATAGGATCAAGGTAGGGAAGCAGACAATTTGGTTTTGGCAAAATGGAGATGCTTAGGCTGAGATTTGTTGGAGGGACAAAGTGCTACACCACTACCGTATCTAAGAGGTCAGCATTTGGCAAATACTTGAAAATTAGGGGAGCAGGATTGGATCAAGTAATGAGTCTCAGTGTCCTTTAACCATGTCTCCATAATTGCCATTAAATCCAGATGATGCTTGGTAATAAGGTCATGTATGAGAGCATATTTTTTCTTAGTGAACATGAGTTTAACAGTCCTGCTGTTAAAGATAAGGTATTGTGTGGTTCTTCAAAAAGGGAAGAACAGTTACTTAAACTCTGGGGGCACTGCATTTACCAAAAGCAGGTGTTCCTGAGGGCGCCCCAGGATATCCATAACGAATATAGAGCCACTGGCCTAAATCTACCCTCATTACCAATGTAATCCAAAACTATGTTAAATAAATAAATAAAGGGAGGCAAGGAGTTTCAAGGTGGCATCAGCTGGACTTGCTTGAAGCACACGTTTGGCTTAATGGGCAAGAAGCGTAAGGCTGATACCTCCATGCTGATTTCTGTTGAGGCCCACGGGCCTATGGACTCTCACCTGATCCGTGCGCCTCAATATCCAGTGGTTATAGGGGACGTTTTCCAGGCTGCAGTGCTGCTGGAGTTGGAGGACTCGACGGTTGCTTCAGCATCATCGCTCTCCTCAGATGTAAGGCCGGCGTGAAAGGCTCTGTGTTACCAGCATTCCCCAGGAATTTCCCTGAGCCCGGAACTCTCTTCCTTGGTGGGGGTTACATCGGGGCTGCAAAGGCCAGGTCCAGGGTCTAAGCAAGCAGGGGGTTTCTGTCCCCAGAACAATGGCACTTTTGAGGCATGTGAGGCACCTGTGTCTGGAAGCTCAGCAGCAAGAGTGCTCGCCAGTCTGAGAGGAGAATCGTCAGCTCGAATGAAAGCTGTACAAGCTGTCCCAACTATCTCAGGAGATCTGACGATATTTTCTTTGGTACGTCCAACAAACTTCACATTGGAGGCTATACGGCAGACTATAGTTTCTCTGGGGGAAGCTTTACTTCCTCAAGTTTCACCATTGGCCTTAAAAGTTTAAACTAATTCGGCTATATTAGAACCGTTAGAGAATAAGGTGGAAATGGTTCAAACCCAAGTTTCTCAGATACAGTCAAGAGTGGTGGCCTCGAAGAGCAGTATGTCACTCATATTAAGAAATTTGCTGTTGTTACTACCGAATTGGAACTTTTGGGGAATTTGTCTCGAGCTAACAATTTGAGATAATTCATTTCCCTCGAGTTTCTACTATTTCTGCTATAGACTTGTTAAAGGCTTATTTGACAGAAACATTGGCTATGCTATTTGAAATGATTCCACCTATTGTTAAGGTATATTACCTTCCAGGGGCTAAGAAATTTTTGGATCCTGCAAGGATTGGAGTTCAAGATCAAGGCCAATTGGTTGATGTATTTAATGTGACAGATCTGCTGGAGACTTCTCATGAAGAGTTGCCTGTTGCGTCTACTTTGATGTTAACTTCTTAAGTTGTTCTTTCGTAAAAGAAGTTTGTTGTTTCGTGGTTTCTTAATACGAATGTATCCAGATCTAGCTAGGGATACCCAGAGCCGCCACAGGGAGTTTTTACTGCTGCGCCCTGAGTTTCTTCAACTGGGGGGAGCTCTTTTTTCTGAAACATCCTTGTAAATGCTTAACCCTTTCATAGCTGTTGTTGCCATATGGCAACCTTCAAATGTTCCCCCAAATTTTTCCCCAGATTCTATATTTCCAAAAAATCCGCACACTGTGTGCGAAATGTGATGTGTATCTGGTGCTTGATATTTGAAAAAAAAATGTTATTTAAACTATCACACCCAGCAGTAAATGAAACTGATGCCAAGACTATTTTTAATTTTCAGCCATTCAGGACCGTAGTTGCCATATGGCAATAGTAAATATTGTTTCTTAGAAATAAATTTTTTTCAAAAAAACTTTATATTCTGCATCATTTAGCTCAAATCTTAATTTAAAAAAAAAACAGAAAAAAAACTTCAGTTACAATTAATTATGTGGACGCGAAAGGGTTAAATATCGCTCAGTTTTTTATATTTTCTATGAACCCTCGCAATTGATTGCTCTCATTAATGCTAGATGTTTAGAATCCTCTATTGAGCTTCCATCTAATCCCTCATGATGTTATATAGATGTATACACTGGATATTAGTCTTGCTGTATTTCTTTCTCATTTTGTGTTACAGGATTTTAGAGTAATTCTCTTCTACCTCCAACCACTATGATATATAATGAAAAAACATAACATTCACTACAAAATATACACAGATGACATAATGATACACACACCATTCAATACAGACCAGCCTGACTACACACCGATCACCAAATGCCTTGTGGAAATGACAGAATGGCTCGACAAACAAAATCTCAACATAAACTTAAAAAAATCAGAAGCCCTACACATCACCAGAAACACTACATTCACACCACCCAAAACTCTTAAGAATCCTAACCCACGACTTGTCAGTCAAGCAGGAGGTGAAATACCTCAGAGTCACACTGGACCAGCTTCTAATCGCACATAAAGAGAACTACAAAAATCAGCTTATCACAAACTAAGAACCATACAGAAGTGACTTCCGGAGGCCTTGGTATATTACACCATAATATACCAAGGCCTCCCAAAGAAAATAACTCACCCGCTACAACTATTACAGAACACCACAGCACGCATAATCGCTGGAACAACAAAACACAGTCACATTACACCCACGCTAAACCAACTTCACTGGCTACCAGTCCAGGCCCAATTCAAATACAAGACTCTGCTGATCATCTACAAAATCATACACAACCTATCGTCAGACAAGGAACCTGAGAATAAACCAAAACGAACCCAAAATAAAAACTTACTAGCCATAGACATGACAAGAGCCAAAAAGACAGCGTGCAACAGAGCCATATCACTATATGCACCATCTATATGGAACGCCCTGCCCAAAAACATAACGGCAACCAAAGACATCTGGAACTTCAGGAAAGCACTAAGAACATATCTCTTCAAGGAACAATCTGGACCTGACATTTCATTCCCCAATCCCTATCCCTTTACTCCTCCTAAGACACTCCTCTCCCATTAGCCCAATATGCTGCCCAATCCCCTCCTAAGCCCCATACCCTTCCAGCATACTGCCAACAACCCAAAAGCCCTTCTGATTCTAACTGCATGTATTTTGTCTAAGTGCCCATATATACATCCAAGTTGTATGTTCCCTGTACAATGTATACTGCATGTTGATTATACTGTAAACCACTTTGAATTTTATGAGAAGGTGATATAGAAAACTGGTTAAATAAATAAATAATTTTGTGGACTGGAGTGAGCAGACCCTTTGTGCTTTCTGCCCGATTATGGCTCTTTTTGTTAGCTTTGTTAATTTTTTTTTATGTTCTGCTCTTTTCTATACAAGATTGTTTTGTTAACTTTCTTGAGGATTAATGTATAATTACATAAAGATAAAATAAATAAAGTGAGCAGGATCCCACTTACCTGATACTGCTAAGAAGGCAGAAGAAGAGGAAGTAGCCTTCATACAGTATGTATAGGAACGGGCTTTCCAGCAGCTAATGAGCCCATAGCCAGAATCAATAAGAAGAGTTAGAGTAGTTACTCACCTGTAACAGGTGTTCTCCAGGAGCAGCAGGAATCAGTCCTCACTTATGTGTGACGTCGGCGCCGACGGAGCCCTCGCGGAGCAATTTTCCCCAGCTTTCGAAGAAAGCCTTTGGGAATTGCAGCGTATATGCGCGGTCCCCTTCCCGCCCAAGGGTGCCATCTTGCTCAGTCTGATGACATAGCGAAAAGACAGCAAAAAAAGTTAGCAAAACCATATACTAAGAATGACTGCAACTCCAAGGGGAGGAGGGAGGGTTGTGAGGACTGATTCCTGCTGCTCCTGGAGAACACCTGTTACAGGTGAGTAACTACTCTTTCTCCAGGACCAAGCAGGAAGTTAGTCCTCACTTATGGGACTCCCAAGCTTAAGGCTACTGGAGAACTCAAGCCTAAAAGAGCTCCCTCAAGCTCAACAGTACAGAAGGAAGGAATCTTCTCTGAATACGAATCCGGCTGGTGAACCAACACCAAGGCCGGAGGGTAGGAGTTGCTTAGACCTCAAAGAGATTGTGGAGGACTGCCTGTCCGAAAGCACTGTCCCTGCGGGACTCTCTCTCCAGGCAGTAATGAGCCGCAAAAGTCTGGCTGGAAGACCAAGTAGCGGCCCGGCAGATGTCCGCTAACGGAACAGAGTGGAGATGAGCCACAGACACAGCCTTAGCCCTGACACGGTGAGCCGTGACTTGACTCTCTAAGGAGAGGCCGGCTGCCCCATAAGCCCAGGCGATACAGTCAGCTACCCAGATGGACAAAGTACGCTTAGAGACGGGTACCCCCAACCGATTGGGGTCAAAAGAAACGAAAAGCTGGATAGCTTTTCTATGCTCTCGCGTATGGTCAAGGTAGAAGGATAAGGCTCTTCTACAGTCCAGGGTGTGCAGCACAGTTTCAGCTCGGCTGGTATGCGGCCTGGGAAAGAAGGTCGGAAGGACCACCTCTTGGTTGATATGAAAATGGGAGACCACCTTTGGAAGAAACTTAGGGTGAGTCCGTAGGACAACCCTATTCTTGTAGAACCTAGTGTATGGGGGCTCCGACACTAGGGCCTGTAGTTCACTGACGCACCTAGCGGAGGTAAGGGCTACCAAGAAGAGAGTTTTCCAGGAGAGGAAACGAAGAGGACAGGTAGCCATGGGTTCAAAAGGCGAACTTGTAAGCCTTTGCAGAACCACGTTGAGGTCCCAGTCAGGAGCTGGAGGGCGCAACGGAGGCTTAAGCAGAAGGAGGCCTCTGAGAAAACGCGCCACCAAGGGGTGCGAGGAAAGAGGCCGGCCTTCCACCGGCGAATGATGTGCGGAGAGGGCACTGAGGTGGACTCTGACAGAGTTGGATTTGAGGCCCAGATTGGAGAGGTGAAGCAAGTATTGCAGTACCACCGATACTAAACAGGTGAAGGGGTCCTCAGAGCGCTGAGAGCACCAGACCGAGAAGCGACGCCATTTAAGGGCGTAAGATTTTCGGGTAGAAGGACGCCGAGACGCTAGGACGACGGCTTCCACTTCTGGAGGTAGCAGAAGCGGAGCTAGGACTACTCTTTCAGCAACCAGGCCATCAGGTGCAGGGCCCGGAGGTTGGGGTGCAGGAGAGTACCCTGATCCTGGGTCAGGAGATTGGGCTGAAACCCCAGAGGAAGAGGGGTGTCCACCGCTAGCTGTAGAAGTAGAGGGAACCACGGTTGCCTCGGCCACCGGGGCGCTACCATGATCACGGAGGCCCTGTCCTGGACCACTTTGAACAATGTCCGGGACACCAGTGGCGTGGGAGGGAAGGCATACAGTAGGCCCGTGGACCATGATATGAGGAAAGCATCTGGCGCTACTCTGAGAGGATGCGGGTGCCGTGAGCAGAACCTGGGAAGCTGCCGGTTCAGGGGACTGGCAAAGAGATCCACGGTGGGGGAGCCCCACCGGCGGAAAATCTGCTGGACCACTGCGGGGTTCAGCCTCCATTCGTGCGGCTGCAGAATCCGGCTGTTTGTCCGCCAGGCCATTGTCCTGCCCGGGCAGGTAAACAGCTTTGAGGAGGATGTTGTGACCAACTGCCCAAGAGCACAGCCTCCGAACCTCCCAACATAGGAGGGAGCCCGTGCCCCCCTGTTTGTTCACGTAGAACATGGCAACCTGATTGTCCGTCTGCACCAGCACAGACTGACAAGACGTGAAGTGAGAGAAGGCCCGCAGAGCTAGGCGGATCGCCCGCAGCTCCAGGAAGTTTATCTGCTGGGCGGCTTCCCAAGATGTCCAAAGGCCTTGAGTGCACATCCCTTGACAATGCGCTCCCCATCCCAGGAGAGAGGCATCTGTCGTGAGCACCTGGGACGGTGGAGGAGACTGAAAAGTCATGCCGAGTACCAGATTGGGCAGGTGAAGCCACCATTGCAGAGAGGAGACCAGGCGGTCGGAAATCTGTATTAAGTCCATCAGCCTCCCTGTGGCCTGATGCCATTGAGTGCGAAGGCTCCACTGAGCAGGTCGCATATGCAGACGGGCATCCGGAGTGACATGGACCGTGGAGGCCATGTGACCGAGCAGTTGCAGGAATTGTCTGGCAGAGGCCGGTGACGCGCTGTGGATCCCGCCGGCCAAAGCTATGAGCCTGTTGGCCCGTTCCAGAGGCAAGAAGGCCCGAGCCTGCAGAGTGTCCAGCCGTGCTCCTATGAATTCGAGATCCTGAGAGAGGCGCAAAGTGGACTTTTCGAAGTTTATGACGAAGCCCAAGTGCTGAAGCACAGCCACTGTGCGTTAAGTGGCCTGAGTGACCTCTAGGGAAGACCGTGCCCGGATGAGCCAGTCGTCCAGGTAGGGGAAGACGAAGAGGCCTTGAAGCTTCAGGAAGGCTGCCACCACTGCCAGGCATTTCGTGAACACCCTGGGAGCAGAGGATAGGCAAAAGGGCAGTACGCAGTATTGATAATGATTCCCTGCCACCACAAATCTTAGATATTGCCGGTGGTCCGGATGGATAAGGATGTGGGTATAAGCATCCTTTAGATCCAAGAAGCATAGCCAATCTCCCTGCTGGAGGTAGGGCAGTAGGATTCCAAGGGTAAGCATCTTGAACTTTTCCCGCTGCAGGAACTTGTTGAGGTTGCGTAAGTCCAGAATGGGTCTGAGGCCTCCTGTTCTCTTTGGAACCAGGAAGTACCTTGAGTAAAACCCGTGACCCCACAGGTGTTGGGGCACTGGCTCCACAGCCTGTTCGTGAAGCAGACTTTGCAGCTCCTGAAGGAGTAAGTCCCTGTGTAGAGGGGGTCTTGGAGGCTCCCCTGGAAAGAAGGGGGGGGGCACCTGGTGAAAATGCAAGAGGTAGCCCTTTTGAACCACCTGCAGCACCCAGGAATCGGATGTTATGGCAGACCACCGGTGGGCAAAGTGGGTCAGCCGGCCCCCCGTGCTGAGCGAAGGCCCCTGAGGGGGAGAGGCTATGCTGGCATAGTCAAAAACTCCCACCCGGACGTCACGGAGCTCATGGCAGCTTGAACGCCAAGCTCCGTCCTAATCCCATGTAACAGAGCATTAAAAGTGAGCCCCCATCGGTCACAGTGGAGCGAGAGCGACCATCCAGGAGCGCGATGGCAGCCCGGAAAAAATTAGAGGGCTTTCAATCCCCGTACGTCCGCCGAGAGCTGTTGGCAGCCGCGGAGAAGGAGTCGGCAGGAGCGGGCGCAAGTGAGCGCGGAGGGGCCTCGGAGGACGAGGATGTCACTGATGCTGAAGGGGAGGAGGAGTTGCCCCTGAGGAAATGGCTGCATGAATTTAAGATAGATATGAAGAGAGAGCTGAAAGCAATGCGAAAAGATATGCGGGATACCTTGCAGGAGATACAGCAGGAGCTGGGCAATCTCGGGAGTCGGGTGGAAGAATTGGAAAGCCACGTGGAGGATTGTGAGGGGGAGGTGCGCGGCCTGACGGCCATGCAGGGCGCACTACAGTCCCAACATGAGGAATTACTGGAGAAAGTCGAGGAAATGGAGGATCGGGCAAGGCGAAATAATTTACGCATCAGAGGAGTGCCGGAGGAGGCAGGCCCCAAGGACTGTGTTGAGTTGGTGCAACGGCTTTGTTGCCATGTGCTGCAATTGGGGGACCTGACGAGTACGGCTCCGGAGCAGATAGGAGTGGAACGGGCCCACCGGAGTTTGGGGCCACGGAGGGAGAAGCAGGCACGGGATATAATAGCGTGCTTGAGCAGTTTTCCCTTGAAGGAGCGAATACTCAATGTGGCTTGCAAGTTTGGGAGAGTGGCCTGGGAAGGAGCGGAAATTGAAGTGTACAATGATCTCTCAAAAGGTACTTTGGAGCGTCGAAAAGCCATGAAAGATGTGACCGCATATCTGCGGGGGAAGAATTTCCGGTATCGTTGGCTGTTCCCGTTTGGGGTTCTGATATCCATAAATGGCCTGAACCGTAAAGTGAAGTCACCAGAGGAGGCCTGGGAGCTGTTAAAGGACTTAGGGTGTGACGGCTTACCGGTGGCGGGGCAGGCGGTGCGGCCGAACACCTCAGCAAGTGGCAAAGATCAGCAGAGGAAGCAACCTAGCTCCCAGTGGCAACGTGTGGGGGAGCGTGGGAAGCGTTTGCAGCGAATGAACCGGGAACAGCAGTCAGATGTGGCAGAGCAGACGACATGACCTGGCGAACAGTGAGAGCGGCTTGGATGTTCGCAGCACACCTGAGGGGGGTGTTAGTGCCCTTTTGCTCATGGTAATGAACACTGGACTATTAGGGCCTACGGGTGTTGGGAGAAGATAAAGGGAGGTAGGGGGGAAGGTTAAGGGCTGGGGAAGGGGGGGATGAACCGGGGGTTGGGGGGGTAGTAGTGAGGGCGAGGTACAGAAAAGGAGGGGTAGATGGGGGCGGGAGGGGAAGTGGTGGGATTGGACGTCAGGACTGGGAGGACGGGTAGACCGGGAAAGGTAGCGGGGTCAGGGGGAAGGGGGGGGCACAGGGGGGCTGGGGGGGGGGTAGGGGGAGAGGGAGGGGCTGGGGACGCCAAACAGGAGGGGCTGGAGAACACTGGGGATGAATTGGAATGTTGCGTATAGGCACCATTAATGTACGGGGTTTGAACTCGCCCACCAAGAGGGGACTGTTTTTTCGGGAGGTGGAGAAGGCTCAATGGGATGTGGTCCTACTACAAGAGACGCACCTCAGGGCTCGGGATGTGGGGCGGATGCGGCATAGGCAATACCCGGATCAATTTTTTTCCTGCACTAAAGGGGGGGGACGGAAGGGAGGAGTGGCAATCTTGATACGGGGGGGATGTGGGATACAGGTGGGGACTTCGTTTAAGGATCAGGAGGGTAGGGTAGTGGGGATCACTGGGAAGAGGGGTGGGGAGGACATAGTGATTGTGGGGGTGTATGGACCGAATGGGCAGCAGGGGGGTTTTTTGGGGGGAGGTGAGGGCTTTACTGGATAAGGCGGGAGGGGGGGGGACGGTGTAAGGGGTAGGGGATTTTAACGTGGTGTTGGACCCGGGGTTAGATCGAAGGCCAAAGGGGGGGGATGGGGGGCGTAAGAATAGAGTAGGCTTGAAAGGACTGATGCGGAGTTATAACCTGTTGGATGTATGGCGTGTGATGTATCCACAAGGGTAGGGGTATACTTTCTACTCTGCTCCACACAGAAGTTGGAGTAGGCTGGATATGCTCCTGCTTGATAAGAGATGGATGTCTGCGGTCCAAGATGGGGGGGTGGTGCATATTGGGTGGTCGGATCACAAGGGAGTGGAGCTTCACCTCCGCAATACCAGGAACAAAGGGGGGGTTTTCTGGAGGTTGAATGATACTCTCTTGCGGGACCGGCGAGTGGTGGAGGATGTGCGGGGGGGTATTAAGGAGTATTTGCATATCAATGATACAGGAGAGGTGCGGGATGTTATGGTATGGGAGGGCTTGAAGGCAGTGGTACGGGGGAGGTTTATTATGTGGGGTTCAAAGAAGAAGAGAGAGCGGGCACAGCATGAAGAAGAATTAAAGAGGGAGGTGGGGGCGAAGGAGGAGCGGTTCCGGGAGACGGGATCGGGGGAGGACCAGGTTGCGATGGAGCAGGCGCGGGATGCGTTAAAGGATCTGCAAGTGGAGAAAGTGGCCTTTCTTATGCAGAGAGTGCAACAGTCCCATTATGAATTTGGGGATAAAGCAGGGAGGCTACTGGCGCGACGGTTACGGAGAAAGGCAGGGATGTCCACGATAGCGTATATAGAAGGGGGGGACGGCCGGCGGTGCTGGGGAGAAGATGAGATTAGGGAGCGGTTTAGGGAATTCTATCTCGATTTGTATAGAGAGATGGACGGGGGGACCGAGGGGGAGATCTCGGCCTATTTAGATGGGCTTATGCTCCCAGTGTTATCGGAGGAAGCGGTGGAGCTTCTAGAGGAGGAGATCTGTGAGGAGGAAATAGGCAGGGTGGTGAAGGGGCTAGTAGGGGGGAAGTCTCCGGGCTTAGATGGCCTGACGGGGCCTTTTTATAAGGTCTTCTGGGGGGAGCTGAAAGGGATAATGTGTAAGGTGTTTAACGGGGTGTTAGGGGAAGGGGGGGAACTGTCCCGGGATATGCTGACAGCAGGAATAACGGTCCTGTTAAAGCCGGGGAAGGATCCGGGGAAATGTAGTTCCTATAGACCGATATCTCTACTGAATGTGGATACTAAAGTGCTAGCCAAGGTGTTGGCCGGGAGGTTGGCGGAGTGGCTACCGGGGCTCATTCAGGGTGATCAAGCGGGCTTCATTCCCGGGCGGCAAGCAGCGGATAATATTCAGAGAGCGGTAGGTGTGGTTTGGGAGGCGAGGGAAGGTCGGGAGGATCTGATTCTGATGTCTATCGATGCTGAAAAGGCTTTTGATAGAGTTCATTGGGCCTTTCTGATGCGGGTAATGGAGCGCATGGGATGTGGACCCAAGCTCATGGGGTGGATTAGGGCGTTGTATCGGGGACCCCGGGCGAGGATCAAAGTGAATGGGCAGTATTCCCGAGATTTTGCTCTGGGGAGGGGGACCCGTCAGGGATGCCCCCTGTCCCCACTTTTGTTTGCTATGGTGGTGGAACCCTTGGCTGAGAGTATACGGCGGAATGATAAGATATGGGGACTGCAGAGAGGAGGGCGGAAACATAAAATCTCATTATATGCAGACGATATTCTGCTTTATTTAGGTCAACCCTCCAGCTCGTTACCGGAGGTGATGCTGGAGGTGGAGAGATATGGAGCAGTTTCGGGGTTTAAGATGAATGTGGATAAAACAGAGGTGTTGAAGGTGCAACTAGATGTGGGGGTGGAGGAGCAGCTACGGCGGCAGTTTCCCTTACGGTGGGTTAGTGGGTCTCTGGGGTATCTTGGGGTCCGTATTACTGATCGGTATGAAACACTTTATCAAGCTAATTATCCACGTTTGTTCCAGGCTATAGGCAGGGATTTGGGTGGGTGGATGGGGTTGGAGATATCCTGGCTGGGGAGGATTGCGGCTATTAAGATGAATGTCTTGCCACGTCTGCTATACTACTTTCAGGCCTTACCGGTTGCGATTCCGGTAGGGGCGCTGCGGATGCTACAACGGAGGGTTTTTACTTATATATGGAAAAGGAAGCCGCCCAGGGTGGCGCGCGAAGTGATGTATGCACCTAAGGAAGAGGGGGGATTGGGGGTCCCAAATCTGTTGGCCTATTACAGGGCGGCCCAGTTGGTGCATGTACTGCACTGGAGGCCTGGGGGGGAGGAGCGGCCCTGGGTGTCCTTGGAGGCGGAGAGAGTTAGGGGGGGTCATTTGACAGCATGGCTCTGGGCGGATGCTGAGGGGCGGAGGAGTTTGGGAGGGGGATCACCGGCGATGCGACAGGGGGCAAAGATCTGGGATAGTGTATGGGGAGGAGGGGGTAGGCAGTCCATTAGGGGTTATTCCTTGCTGACACCCTGGAGGGGGGCTAGGGGGTTCCAACCGGGGTGGGAAGGAGGGCGATTTGACCAGTGGACGAAGAAAGGGTTATTGTGCAGTTATCAGTGTTTGGAGGAGGGGGAATTGAAGAGCTTTGAGGCTGTTAAGGAGGAATTCCAGTTGGCGGACAGGGACCGATATGCTTATTTGCAGGTTCGCTCGTTTCTGGGGAAGGTGGTGGGAAAAGAGGGATGGAGTAGGGAACTTACAGGGTTGGAAGCACTGTGGTTTGGGAAAAGGGGGGCCAGGGGCATGATCTCGGGGCTTTATAGAGTGGTGGGTGGTACGCAGGGGAGGAAGTATCGGTATATGACGGAGTGGGAAGTGGATTTGGGGCGTACTGTTACAGAGGTGGAGTGGAAGCGGGTGTGGGATCAGACTAGGCGGGGGCTCCTGTCCAGCCGGTCCACGGAAAACAGTTATAAGGTTTTGCTGAGGTGGTACTACACTCCTAGCCGCCTACATAAGATGTATGCGGGGGTATCTCCCTTGTGTTGGAGGGGGTGTGAGGCAGTTGGGACTTTCTGGCATGTATGGTGGAGTTGTGAGAAAGTGCGTGAGTACTGGGAGCGGATCGTTGGATGGATACAGCAGCATCTGGGGGTGGAGATTCCACTGGCTCCTACCATCTGTTTACTGTCCTGGTGGGAGGAGGGCCATGGGAGCAGGGGAGGTAGGGCGGTGGTGGCTTGCTTGAGCGCTGCTCGATGCGAGATTGCAGCGGCCTGGCGGCAGACCGAGTTGCCTGGGATGGGGCAATTTGAGAGGCGAGTTCGACACATGGTGTTGATGGAAAAGTTAACGGCTGCACGTAGACAGACCTTAGCCCGATATGAGGAACAATGGGGGGTATTGGGGGGCGTCCTGGGGGTGGGAGGGGGGGGGAGTGGGGTAGGGTAAGGGAGGGTTGGGAGGAAGTAGGAGGGGGGGAGGGTCTGCGTTATTTCAGGGGGGGATGGGGGGGTCGGTAGAAGAGGGTATACATAAGGGAATGGGAGAGTATATAATATGGTGTATATTGTTGAATAGACATATTGGCTGTTCCGCACCTCTTGTGTAATGGATGAAGTGTTATTGTTGTTTGTGGTTATAGTTATGTGACGGAAATGATATCAATAAACAGTTAAATACAAAAAAAAAAACTCCCACCCTGCTGGGCCGGGGCCTGAGTAGTGGGCTTGGGAGCCTTCTGCCTACGGGATCCGTTACCCTGCCCCTTAGGCTGCTGTCCTTGATGGGGGGCAGCTGAGGCCTGATATTGTGGGTGGTGTTGTTTATAAGCAAACACCTTCCTCGGGTAAAAAGGCTTTTTCCCCGAGCCCTTCCTCTTCTGTGAAGGGGCAGAGGTTTTTCTGGATAGGCGAGTCCTGGTGAGAGTCTCGGACTCGAGCTCCGCCGCCTTTTCAGCCATGGGCTTGCCAAAGAGGTTTTCACCTCTGCAAGGGACATCGACCAACTTGTCCTGCACCCATGGCTCGAGGTCGGATGACTGAAGTTAAGCCTGACGGCAAGTCCCGATGCCGGCTCCGGCTACTCAAGCCGATGCTTCGAAGCCATCGTAGGCTGCTCGAGAAATGAACTTCGAACACTCTCGAATCCCTGTGGACAAGACCTGGAACCGCTGCAATGGTTCCTCGGAGAGACCAGCAGAGAAACCCGCAATTTCTTTTGCCAGGTCTCGAAGATACATGCCCATATATAGCTGGTATGTCTGGACTCGACAAGCAAGCATAGAGCCCTGGAAGCACTTTCTACCGAGGGCATCCAGATTCCGGGCCTCCTTACCCGGAGGCACCGAGGAGTGCATCTTTTGACTCTTAAGTCGATGCATGGCCGACTCCACCACCATGGAATGGTGTGGCAGTTGTGCCTTCTGGAACCCGGGGCTCTTGCGGACTAGATACATGGAATCGACCCGCTTGCTCAGCACCGGCGTCGAGGCCGGGCTCTCCCACATGCAGAAGAGTAGCCGCTCCAGCATCGGGGGAACCGGTACAGTAAAGGCCTCCTTTGGGGGAGAGTCGTATTGGAGGGCCTCGAGCTCTTCGGCTCGAGGCTCCTCCACCGGATCCGCGGGGAAGGCCAAAGCCTTGGCCATATCCCTCACGAAATCGGAGAACCGGGTATCCTCCGGGGGGGACCGCCTCCGAGGCTCCGACTCGGACGAGTCGGAGGGGACACACCGAGTCTGAAAGGAACCGGGTGACTCGTCCTCCTCCGTGTCCCAGCCTGACTCCTCCGAGGAGGAATCGAGTGGCTCCGTGCGGGCGAGAGCTGGGGATCTCCGCCCCGACGCCGAGGCCGGCGTCGAGGACCTCGGTCCCGAACGGGAGGCCGAGGGAGACCTAGGCCGAGGATCGACTCGAGCTCGTATGGACTCGAGCATCGACTCGGCCTCTGGGGTCGACTTGGGCGTCGACGTCCCGGTGGTCGGGGCAGATGCACTGGCGAGGCCGGTGATCAATGCCCGCTGCTGGTCCATGAAAGCAGCGATACTGCGCTCCAAGGTTGTCAATCTGAGACCAAACTCAGAAGACCCAGCAGCCCCCGACTCGGGCCCCGACGGCGTCGGGCCCGACGTCGGCTCTCCCGGAGGAGAGTCCAGGAGGACTACAGTACTCACGTGTCCAGGCGACTCCACTTCGAGACGAGGAAGCTTCGAAGGCCTCTCCGCCTCCAAGGACCCGGGGCAGCCGACGGGGCTATGCGACCTGGCCCTTGAGGGACCAGGAGCGTCCTCCGACGCCACCCTCGCGGGCTTCTTCTTCCGACGGTGTTCCCGGCCGGGGGACCCCCGTTCAGAGGAACTCCGACGGTGCTCGGAGCCGGAGTCACGAGACGTCGAGGCCTCTGACGAGGTCCGGGCCCGACCGGACACGGGGTCAGAGAAGATTCGTTCCTTTTGTGACTGCCGACTCCTCAGCGCCTTCGAGGACATCTTGTTGCACGGACCGCAACTCATTGAGTCATGTTCGGGTCCGAGGCAACGGAGGCAGCAGTCATGCGTGTCGGTAAGAGACATAAGTTTGACACAACAATCACACTTTTTAAACCCACTGGCAGCCATTGGGGGAAAAAGGGCCCCTGCAAGGTCGAAAGACCGTGCTGCCAGGGAAGAAGGAAAAAGTGGCGGGAACGCCAGTTGGAGAGAAAAAAATTATGTGAACGGACTCGATAGGGAATATCGAGGCCGGGCGGGGAAGAGGACACACGAACCGAGAAAAATAACAAGAAACAAAATAAAAAATCAACTTTTTCAGCGGCGATCACAAACAACGTCTGTAGGGCTCCGCGGAAAAAAGGAGACTGAGCAAGATGGCACCCTTGGGCGGGAAGGGGACCGCGCATGCGTGCTGCAATTCCCAAAGGCTTTCTTCGAAAGCTAGGGAAAATTGCTCCGCGAGGGCTCTGTCGGCGCCGACGTCACCCATAAGTGAGGACTGACTTCCTGCTTGGTCCTGGAGAAAAGACAAGTATCCACCCGGATATCTTCTGGAGTTTCTCTTGGAGGCAGCCGAAGGAGCATTCAAAGAAGCACATTATATGTTCCTTAGGTGCACTGGCAGCTGCTGAATGTCGCTAGAAGATGTCACCAAAAACAGTGCTTGCAGACATTGCCTGTGATGTTTTAATTGTAGGCAAGACTTGACACCTCCCATCTAGACTACTGCAACCTGCGCCTTGCTGGTCTCTCTCTGAATCATCTTTCCCCACGTCAATTTGTTCAAACTCAGCTGTACGGCTAATCTTCTGCCAGTATCGCTATGCTCACGTAATCCCTTTTGACTGATTCCCTATCCATTTCCACATCCAGTTCAAACTTCTCCTGCTGACCTATAAGTGCATTCATTCTGCTGCTTTTCACTACCTTTCTTCTCTTAGCTCTCCTTATATCCCTTTTCAGGAACTTCATTCTTCTGGTAGATCCCTTCTATCTGTGTCCTCCTCTGTTACTGCATCCAAACATCATTCTTTCCACCTTGCTGCTCCTTATGCCTGGAACAAACTACCCGAGTCAATACGTCAGGCTTTGGGCCCTATTCAAATCCAGGCTAAAAACAACTCTTTGAGTATACTTTTGGATCCTGATCCACTTAGTCTCCTGTTCACCTCCTATGTGTATCCTTACCATTCCCCCCTAGACATACCCTAGTCCCCAGTTGTGTTGTCTGTCTTGACAAGCCTTGTAGAGGTATACAAATGATAAGTAGCAGTAGTGGTAGTAGGATTGGTATTGGGGCACACAACAAAATAAAGCACTACAAAATAAAAAAACAAACGCGGGTAAATTAAAACTCAGTAAGGCACACAATATGAACTTTACAACAGAGATAATATAGACCAAGAAATGTAGTATGGCTGCTGTGCACTGCCAGAAGGTGTCACTCAAAAACAGATCTTGCTTTTGACATTATTTGAACACTAGCTAAGGAAGCAGTGCATTTCTACTTGTCCTTTACATTTAAAGCCAGTGACAAATAATCTTGCCTTGCCAGCTCTGTGGGTTTGCACTCTTTTTTTTTTCTTCAAAAGGGACCCCTTCTCAGTAGCTGCCCATGTCTCAGTCAGGTTCCCTGACAATTAATATGGTAGCTCCCTTTAAAGGAAGGATCAATCTTTTAACTCTATTTTTTTTTTCAAATTTATCTTTTATGGAATCATAATTTCTCAGGAAACTAGACTACAAGCAAAATCCAAATATTGATTATTACACACACAACCTTATTCAAAATAGTTTTTCTACATCCTCTGCCTACCAAAATTATTTTTAATGCATAATGCCCCTAAATACAATACTGCATGTCAATGAAGCTTGCTTCTTTAAAGACTATGAAAAAGGCTGTTTTTCTGAGGTGAAAGCATATTTCTATTTTAAAGAGGCATTGGTTTAAATCTATGTTTTGCATGACCATTTGAAGAATGTATTTTTGTGATCTCCAAAGTTCCTTTTTGTTGATCCTTTAAAACCTATCAGAAGCTACTACAACATTTGTATATGACCATATCTTGAAACTAATGTATTTAGATGTAGCATAATTATAGTCAACTATATGGTTCAATATAGATAAACACTCTTAATAAAAATAATGATTATCAAAAGTACACCATAAGCATTCTTATTATTATTCTCTAAGGAATGCCTTATCACTGTATGCCATAAATTTAAATCAGTAAACTCAAAGACATCAGAGTGAATTAATTTAAATCAAATTATTTAAATCAGCAATTTAAATCATTATTTTTATCACCAAGCAGAAAACAAATTTAAATCAATGATTTTTATCAATATTTCTGTTTGTACTTTGTATTTTCATTAAAAAATATACTCATTAACTGATATGCCCATTAAAATGTTATGTCTGCAGTGCCACTGGTAGCCAGGGCACATGTACAAGCCTAAGCCTATCTCATCTACTGGGGCAGGGAAAAGGAGGGAAGAGCCGGTGACATTAATGAGTCACTCACTTGGTCCTGAAAAATGTCACAGTTCAGCCTACAACTGGGCAACCAACCATGTAATAGGCTCATGTGGTAGGTCAGAATCTAGATTGTGGGTACTGCAATGGCCGAGCCCAGCACCCCTCGCAGTGACAGACACCATATGGTCACTGGGGCCAGCACCCTTGCTCCCATCAAGGGGAATAATTTTCACTAGTCTCATGGGCTCAGGAAGCTCAGACCAAGAGACATAAAAAAGACGCTACAGCTGTTAAGACTTAGCTTATTCCTCCTGCTTCCAGCACCAACAAAGTCCCAAATTTGCAGAAGCTCCAGAAATTAAACAAATATGTGTGCATGTGTATGTGTGCAATTTATAATTCTAAAATTCTAAAGAAGAACATCAGGTCATCCATTTGTGAGCAGAAGCTGATATAAAAGTGGGTTATGCAGCAAGACAAACACCCTAAACATTCAAGTGAATCTACTACAGAATGACTGAAGAAGAGATTTCATGATTTAAATAGGCAACTGCTGGGACAGGTACGAGTGGGGATTACCCCTGTCCTCACTACCCCCAGGACCCTTGGGGTGAAACATGGTGCCAGGAGAAGGGCATATGAGGGGAAAAGACAAGGAGGGATGACTGAGCAGACTCTCAGATTTTTTTTTTTTTTATTTAAAAGATAGGTTTCTAACTTTTAGGTAAAATGAGAATTCATCCCTCCCTTTTTGTTTATGACTTCTTTAAAAATTCAAAGGCTTTTATTAACATTAATCAAAATAATAAAGACAATAGATTAATTAGTTATTTTATATTCTTAATCCTACAATTGAATCACAGTTATTATTGGATTCATGATTCATTTTTAACTACTGGAGTAAGATAAAACTGTTCTTTGTTTTGTGCATGATATATGAAATTTCATTGTATATTGGTGTAAGTTATTGTGCTCTTTCAACTTCAGTTGTAGATTGTGTGGTGGTTTACCCCTGAGGAAGACTTGAATGACGAAGCATAGCCATGTGGGGATTTCTATGTTACTCTGGGCTGGTGCAAGGATATCAGGCGACCTAGCAAACTTGCTTCTGGTGCCCTGCCCCGTCCCCCCATTATCACACAAAACTTCCTTCTTCTGGCACACCTCCCACCACTGGGTGTATTTCAATAAAATTTACTATATTTTTCTTTATAGTCCACTCTCTTTTTTAGGTTCCAGAAAAGATCCCCTATAAGTGAAGGCCTGTAGCTCCAATACCCAACAAGCAGATGTTACAGACACCAGGAATGCCACTTTCAGAATCAAATCCTGGCATTCCTGGTGGCTGTAACATCTGCTTGTTGGGTACTGGGTATTCTGAAACGGCAGACCTTTCAGCATCTTCGACACCAGAGAAAGACTCCAGTGAGGTGAAATTGTACACACAGGTGGATGGAGTTGCTTCAAACCCTTGAGGAAGCAGGATACATCAGGGTGCACACATCAGGGTATGCTGAACATGCCCCCGATAGCACCCAAGGGCAGCCACATGACCCTTGAAGAGTTAACAGCTATTTTTTAAGGTTTTATAAAAGACTTCAGAGCATTATCTTGACATATATAAAGAGGAACCAAATTCCACAATGTGAAAGCAAGAAAAAAAATGCTGACAAACACAGATTCTCATCTCACACAGCTATTAGTGGGTACCACATGACGACTATGAGACTGAGAACGCAATGATCTCTTAGGCATGTAAGGAATAAGTAAATCTGAAAGGAAAAGCAGAAATCCAGAATAGAAATCTTTGTGGGTTAACCTTGTCACAGAAAGCGCAGTTACTCACCTGTAACAGGTGTTCTCCAGGAGCAGCAGGAATCAGTCCTCACATATGGGTGACGTCAGCGCCAACGGAGCCCTTGTGCGGAGCATTTCCCCAGCTTTCAAAGAAAGCCTTTGGGAATGCAGCGCGCATGCGCTGTCCCCTTCCCGCCCAAGGGTGCCATCTTGCTCAATCTAATGACATAAAAAATAGTTGTTGGCCTTCTGCTGTCTTTTAGCTAATGACATAGCTAAAAGACAGCAAAAACACAAAATGAATCATATGACTGCAACTCCAAGAGAGAAGGGAGGTCGTGAGGACTGATTCCTGCTCCTCCTGGAGAACACCTCTTCAGCATACGTGAAATAATCCTTTCTGAGAACGCCCCCGTACGGTGGCCCAACACAAAGGCCGGAGGGTAGGAGTTGCCTAAACCTCAAAGAGATTATGGAGTACCGCCTGCCTGAAAGCACTGTGCCTACGGGACTCCCTCTCGAGGCAGTGGTGGGCCGCAAAAGTCTGGCTTGAAGACCAAGTGGCGGCCCGGCAGATGTCTGTCAAGAGGAGGTGAGCTACTGACGCGGCCCTCGCCCTGACACGGTGGGCCGTGACTCAACCCTGCAAGGAGAGGCCGGCTTCCCTGTACGCCCAGGCGATACAATCCGCTACCCAAAGGGACAACGTACGCTTGGAGACAAGCAACCCCATTTTATTAAGGTCAAAAGATACGAAGAGCTGAGGAGCTCTTCGAAGCCCCTGCATACGGTCAATATAAAAGGACAACGCCCTTCTACAGTCCAGGGTATGCAGGACTGTTTCAGACCAGGTGGCATGCGGCCTGGGGAAGAATGTTGGAAGAACCACCTTCTGATTGAGGTGGAAAGAGGAGACAACCTTCGGAAGGAACTTAGGGTGAGTTCATAAGACCACCCTGTTCTTATAGAACCGTGTGTAGGTCTATCAGAAACCAGAGCTTGTAGTTCACTCACACGCCTGGCCGAGGTAAGAGCCACTAAGAACAATGTCTTCCAGGAAAGGAAGCGTAAGTGACAGGTAGCCATCGGCTCAAACAGTGGGCAAGTAAGTTGGTGCAAGACCACAATCAAATCCCACTCAGTGGCTGGTGGACGAATCGAGCAAAATTGAGCAAAAGCAGGCCTCTGAGGAAGCGGGACACCAAGGGGTGACTCGACAGAGATTGGCCCTCTACCTGTGAGTGATGTGCTGAGAGAGCACTGAGGTGGACCCAAACAGAGTTGGATTTAAGGCCTAGGTCCGAAAGGTGTAGCAGGTACTGCAGCACCAAGGGTACCAGGCATGAAAAAGGATCCTCCTGGCGCTGAGCACACCAGGTGGAGAACCTATGCCACTTGAGGGCATAAGATTTCCGGGTGGATTGCCTCCTAGAGGCCAAAACCACCTCTTCCACTTCCTTAGGTAGAAGTAAGGGGGCTAGAACTACCCTTTCAGCAGCCAGGCCATCAGATTGAAGGACCTGAGGTTGGGGTGCAGGAGAGATCCCTGATCCTGAGATAGGAGATCGGGCTGCATCCCCAGAGGGATTGGAGTGTCCACCGCCAACTGCAGAAGGAGTGGAAACCATGGTTGCCTCGGCCTCTGGGGGCTACCAGAATCACCGAGGCCTTGTCCTGAAGAACTTTGAACAAGGTGCGGGCCACTAGAGGCGTGGGAGGAAACGCATACAGTAGGTCCGTGGACCAAGAGATTAGAAATGCATCTGCTGCTATTCAGAGAGGATGCAGTTGCCTGGAACAGAACCTGGGTAGCTGATGGTTCAGTGGACTCGCAAAGAGATCGATGGTTGGAAGACCCCATCTTAGAAATTTCCCTTGGACCACCAGAGGATTCAAATGCCATTCGTGAGGCTGTAGAATCCTGCTTAATCTGTCTGCCAGGGAATTTTCCTGGCCAGGCAGATACACTGCCTTGAGAAACATGTTGTGTTTGATTGCCAAGGGGCACAGGGCCTGTGCCTCCCGACACAGAAGTTTGGAGCCTGTGCCCCCTTGCTTGTTCACGTAGAACATTGCCACTTGATTGTCTGTCTGAACTAAGACAGACTGGTGAGAGAGAACATGCGAGAAAGTCTGTAGCGCTAAGCAGATAGCTCGCAACTCCAACAGATTGATCTGCTGTGTGGACTCCCAAGGAGATCAGAGGCCCTGAGTGCAAGCCCCTTGGCAATGTGCACCCCAGCCCTGAAGGGAAGCATCGGTTGTCAGCACCTGTGTGTGTGGAGGCGCCTGAAAAGGCACCCCCTGGACCAGGTTCGGGAGATGCAGCCACCACCGTAGGGAGGCTGCCAGCAGTTTGGACACCCTTATCTTGTCTCAAGTCGCCTGTGGCTTGCACCCACTGAGCTCTGAGGCACCACTGAGCAGGTCGCATGTGCAGACGGACATTCGGAGTTATATGGACCGTGGATGCCATGTGATCCAAGAGCCTTAGGAAGTTTCTGGCGGAGACCAGAGAACCGCTGTGGAACTGTTTGGCCAAAGCCATCAGTCTGTGGGCCCTGCTCTCGGGCAAATAAGCCTTCGCCTGGAGGGTATCCAATTTTGCCCCTATGAACTCCATGTCCTGCGAGGGGAGCAAAGTAGATTTTGCGAAGTTTATTACGAAGCTTAGATGCTGGAGAAGAGAAACAGTGCGAAGGGTGGCCTGTCTGGCCTCTTGTGGAGACTGACCTCTGATGAACCAGTCGTCCAGGTATGGAAAGACAAAGATGCCCTGGGTTTCTGAGATAGGCCACCGCCACCGCCAGGCACTTGGTCAAAACCCTGGGGGCAGAGGTGAGGCCAAATGGAAGTACTCTGTATTGAAAATGACTTCCTCCCACTACAAATCTGAGATATTGTCTGTGGTCTGAATGAATGAGGATGTGAGTATAAGCATCCTTCAGGTCTAAGGAGCATAGCGAATCTCCCTGCTGGAGGTAGGGCAGCAGTAGTCCAAGGGTAAGCATCCTGAACTTTTCCCTCACCAGGAACTTGTTGAGATTTCGCAAATCTAGGATGGGCCTGAGGCCTCCAATCCTTTTTGGTACCAGAAAGTACCTGGAATAGAAGCCTCGCCCTATCAGGTGGTGAGGCACCGGTTCCACCACCTGCTCCTTTAGAAGACTTGCCAACTCCTGAAGGAGGAGGTTCCTGTGCAGAGGGAGTCTTGGAGGCTCTCCTGGAAAATAGGAGGGGGGTAACTGGTTGAAATGGAGCAAATAGCCCTTTTGGACTATGCTCAGTACCCAGGTATCCCCTGTTAAGGCTGACCAACTGTGGGCGTACAGTGTCAGCCGGCCTCCTGTGCTGAGGGGAGCCAGTTGAGGAGGAGAGGCTATGCAGTGGGAGTCAAAACCCCGCTCTCTGCTGTGCAGGAGCCGGAGCTGATGGCTTGGGGGTTTTCTGCCTACGGGGTCCATGTCCCTGCCCCTTGGCCTGCTGACCCTGATGGGGAGCTGTAGAGGCCTGAAACTGAGGATAGGATTTGTAGACAGTAACCTTCCTCGGCTAAAAGGGCTTTTTTCCCCGAGCCCTTCTTCTTCAGAGAAGGGGCAGAGGTTTTCCTGGACAGCCTTGTCCTGGTGAGAGTCTCAGACTCGGGTTCTGCAGCCTTTTCAGCCATGGGTTTGCCAAAACGTTTCTCACCTCTGCAAGGGACATTGACCAACTTGTCCTGTACCCATGGCTCGAGGTCCGATGACTGTAGCCAGGCCTGACGGCGTGCACCGATGCTGGCCGCGGCTACTCGGGCCGCAGCCTCAAAGCCATCATAGGCTGCTCGAGAGATAAACTTTGAGCACTCTCGAATCCCTGATGACAAAGCCTTAAACCTCTGCAAAGGTTCCTTGGCGAGGCCAGCTGAGAACCCGTAAATCTCCTTTGCCAAGTCGCAGAGGTACATGCCCATGTACAGCTTGTAAGTCTGGACACGGCAAGCCAGCATAGAGCCCTGGAAGCACTTTCTACCGAGGGCATCCAGGTTCCAGGCCTCCCAGCCGGAGGGCACCAAGGAGTGCATCTTCTGACTCTTCAGACGATGCATGGCCGATTCCACAACCATGGAGTGGTGCGGTAGCTGTGCCTTCTGAAACCCAGGGCTCTTACGGACTTGATAAATGCAATCGACCCATTTGCTGAGAACCAGCGCCGAGGCCGGTGCCTCCCACATGCGCAAGAGCAGCCGTTCCAGAATCAGAGGAACCGGTACAGTAAAGGCCTCCTTAGGCGGAGAGTAATACTGGAGGGCCTCGAGCTCCTCGGCTCGAGGCTCCTCCTCAGGATCCGCGGGGAAGGCCAAGGCTTTGGCCATGTCCCTCACGAAGTCCGAGAACCGGGTATCCTCTGGTGGGGACCGTCTCCGAGGCTCGGACTCCAGTGAGTCCAAAGGGACGCACCGGGTCTGGAAAGTGTCCAGGGACTCCTCGTACTCCGTCTCCCACTCGGACCCATCCGAGGAGGAATCGAGCGGCTCCAGCTGGGAGGGCATCGATGCCATCCGCCCTGACGCCGAGGGCACTGGCGTCGACAACCTTGGTCCCGAGCGGGAGGCCGAGGGGGACCTTGGCCGAGGATCGACTCGAGACCACATCGACTCAAGGATCGGCTCGGCCTCTGGGGTCGACTTGGACGTCGAGGTCCTGGTGGTCGGGGCAGATGCACCGGTGAAACCGGCGATCAGTACCCGCTGCTGCTCCATGAAGGCAGCCAAGCTGCTCTCCAATGCCGTCAACCTGAGACTCAGCTCAGGAGACTCAGCAGCCCCCGACTCGGGCCCCGATGGTGTCGGGCCCGACGTCGGCTCCCCCGGAGGGGAGTCTACGAGGACAACAGTACTCACGTGACTCGGGGACTCCAGCTCCACTCGAGGCAACTTAGCAGGCCTCTCCGACTCCAAGGACCCGGGACGGCGGTCGGGGCTATGCGACCTGGCCCTCTAGGGGCCAAGAGCATCCACCGACGCCACCCTCGCGGGTTTCTTCTTCCTTCTGTGTTCCCGAGAAGGAGACCCCCTTTCAGAGGAGCTTCGACGGTGCTTGGGGTCGGACTCCCGAGATGTCGAGGCCTCTGACGAGGTCCGGGCCCTGCCGGACGCGGAGTCAGAAAAAAGTCTTTCATGCTGATGCTGACGACTCCTCAGCGCCTTAGAGGACATTTTGCCACACGGGACACAGATCACCGGGTCATGGTCGGGCCCGAGGCACCGGAGGCAGCAGTCATGTGTGTCGGTGAGAGACATCAGCTTCTTGCACCGATCACACTTCTTGAACCCGCTGGCAGCCATCGGGGGAAAACGGACCCCTGCAAGGTCAAAAGACCGGGCTGCCAGTGAAAAAGAGAAAAAAGCAGGAACGCTAGTCACGAAGGACAAAAACCGAAAAACTAGCTCCGGGCTCGATACCGGTGTACCGGGCCCAGGCAAGAAGGGGAACTGGCGTCGAACCGGACAAAAACCACGAATCCAAAGCAGGAAAAATCAACTTTATACCAGGTGACAATGACACACGTCCGTCGGGCTCCGCGGAATAAAGAAGACTGAGCAAGATGGCACCCTTGGGCGGGAAGGGGACCGTGCATGCGCGCTGCATTCCCAAAGGCTTTCTTTGAAAGCTGGGGAAATACTCCGCACGAGGGCTCCGTTGGCGCCGACGTCACCCATATGTGAAGACTGTCTTCCTGCTTGGTCCTGGAGAAGTCCCATTTCCTGAGGAAGCAATAGAAGAGATCCCACCAACAAGCTTAAGTGATTCAAGTACCAAAGCCTGTGTGGTCAGTCTGGTGCCACAAGAAAGACCAGTCCTGAGTGAAATGAAATTCTGCACAGATCACTAAGGACCCACTGGTCTGATGTGTTGCTGTTAAGTGCCATCAAATCGGTATTGACTCATGGTGATCTCTGGATAGTTGTCCTAAATTGTGTTCGACGTTCAGTCAGGTAGCTCATTGTTGACAGATTGGCACCTGTAGCTGCTATTATTGTATCGATTCATCTCATTGCTGACCTTCCCCTTTTGCGTTGACCTTTACCTTGCCAAGCACGTCTTTCTCTAATGATCTCTTTCTTCGCATGATGTATCCAAAGTATGAAAGCTGAAGTCTTGTCATCTGCGCTTCTTAAGAAAGTTTAGGTTTGATCTCCTCTAGTACTGACTGGTTTGTTCATTGGGTAGTCCATGCTATTGTTCATTGGGTAGTCCATGCTATACATAGCACCATAATTCAAAGGCATCAATTTTCTTCTTATCTATCTTTTTCTCTTTCAAACTTCCGCATCGATATGACCATTATTGAAAATGCCACGGCTTGAACAAGTCGAATCTTTGTATGGAGAGAGACATCTCTGCTCTTGAGAATCTTGTCTAGGCTCTTCATAGCCATTCTGCCAAGAGCAATGCGTCATTGGATTTCTTGAATGCTTGTTGCTTCTTTATTGATAGTTGATCCAAGTAGGTTAAAGTTGTCCACTATTTCAATTTCTTCTCCATCAACGATGAACTTATTGATTATGCCAGTTGCCATGATCTTTATCTTCTTTACATTAAGGTGCAGGCCCATTTTAAGACTATGTTCCTTGATCTTGAGAAGCAAATGTTTCAGATCATCTTCACTTTCAGCCAGTAATGTGGTATCATCAGCATAGCGAAGGTTGTTGATGAGTCTTCCACCAATCTTCACACCTCTTGTTGTCTTCATACAATCCTGCTTCTCTGATAATTTGTTCTGCATATAACTTAAACAGGAACGGGGGGAAGTATGCAGCCTTGTCATACACCTTTGCTGATTTTAAACCATTCTGTTTCTTCTTGTTCTGTTTGAACAGTTGCTTCTTGATCAATGTAAAGGTTGTGCAAGAGAACTATCAGGTGTTCTGGTATACCCACGCTTCATGTGGCCAAGAGTTTCTCATGGTTTACAGAGTCAAAAGCCTTGCTCTAGTCAATAAAGCACAAACAGATATCTTTTTGGTATTCATTAGTCTTTTCAAGGATCCATTCCACATCCGCGATCACATCTCATGTTCCTCGCCCTTTCCTAAACCTTACTTGTACTTCAAGTAGTTCTCGTTCCAGGTATGGTTGTAGTCTCTATTGAGTAATCTTCAGTAGAACCTTGATGGCATGTGGGATCAGAGTGACTGTGCGATAATTTCCACAGTTGGATCACTTTTCTTTAGTATTGGTATAAACACAGAAATTTTCCAGTCAGTTGGCCATGATATTGTCTTCCAAATTTCCTGGAACAGCCTTGCAAGTATGGTAACAGCTGCGTCAGATTGCTGTAATACTTCTATGGAAATGTCATCAATGCCTGTTGATTTGTTCTTTGATAAGACTTTCAACGATGCTTTGACTTCTTCTTTCATCACCAATGGTTCCGGATCATAAGATACAGGTTGAAACGGCTGTTGGTCCACTTGGATCTTTATCATACAAAAACTCTGAATATTCTTTCCACCTTTTCTTGATCTTCTCAGCATCATTCAACATGGATCCTTGAGCATCTTGTAACATTACAATTCAAGGCTTGAATTTTTTCTTTAACTCTCATAACTTTAGGAAAGTCGATCTTGTTCTTCCTCTAATAGTTTCTGCTTCTATTTCCTTGCATTGTAGTACTTCTTGTCTTGTCTTGCTGCATGTTGGAAATCTCTGTTAAGTTCTGTGATTGCCTCTCTTTCTCCTCTGGCTTTGGCTTCTCTGCATTTCTGAGCAATTTTCAGAGTTTCTTTGGTCATCCATTTTGGCCGTTTTTGCTTTTTCACCTTTTATAGAGACTTCTCGCTTTCTTCCAACACAACCTTCTTGATGTCATCCCATAACTCTTCTGGAGCTCTGTCATTTGTATCTAAAGAAGCAAATTGATTTTTCAGGCAGTCTATAAATTCCGGTGGTATATTCTCAAGATCATATTTTGCTACATTCATGAGTGGCTTGCTTTTTTTCAACTTCAGCAACTTTAGCTTGAGTTTGCATACTAGTAATTAGTGATATGAACCACAGTCAGTTCCAGGTTTTGTCTTTGTTGATGTTATGGTGCTTTTCCATCGCTGACTTCCACAGATGTAGTCAATTTGAATTTTGTACAATCCTTTGGTTGAAGTCCACGTGTACAGTCACCGCTTGTATTGCAGGAAGAAAGTGTTTGAGATGAATACCCTCCACAACCACCAGACCCTCATTAAAGACCCACCAAAACTCAGTGGGAGAGAGGGCTTATCAGCTCCAAAGTGAGTGCCTACCTACTGAGACATGAGATCACTCAGATCCCTGAAAAGACTAACCCTTCTTAGGTTTAGATCTATTTAAGACATAGGCTGCATTTGAACTCTTTCCAATCTTAAACTGTCCCCACAATCTCTGATTAGCCCTTTATGAGGAACCTCTGGAATCTCTGGAACCTCATCCAGGAGCTCTGTGGGTAAGCGTCTCCAACATCTTTCATTAGCTTCTCCAGGTCTTCCCCAAAGAATAATCTGCCCTTAAAGGGGAGTTTGCTCTACTGAAGCTTGGATGTGGTATTAGCAGACCAAATCCAAAACCAGAGCTGTGTTTGGGCTACCACAGTCTCCATCATGGACTTAAGAGGAGATCCTGATCAAGTTGTACAGGGCATCCACCACAAATGACAATCTATACTTCAATATCACTTTTTCCATCCTATCTGGCAATTGCTGGATCCAGCTTGAGAGAGCTCAGACCACAAGCCCATGAAAAGCACTGCCTTAGTACCCAAGGCAGAAGCCATGAAGGTATTTTTGAGGAGGGCTTCCACCCTTCCATCATGACTCCTTAAGCACAGCACCATCTTCCACCAAAAAGGTCGTGCACTTCATCATCACCATAACCAGGGCATCCACCTTAGCAACTGCAAAAAATTGCTCTATCTTCCACTGTGGCAGAGAATATGGCCGAGATGGGACCTTAGTGGCCCTTAGCCACTTAGAAAATATAAGATTTTGCAAAGGTTAAGGGAGGGGGAAAAAGCTGGAGGAATGCAGCAAGCCCTCCACTTGTGAAATCTCCATTGGAGGGGGCCCCATAATGCGCAGAGCTGTCATGGTATCCTGAATAATGGTAGAAAGATCCTTCTAGTGTAAAAGACAGATCACCAGAGATCCTCTCCCTCTGCCAGAGGAAGTCCCTTTCCTTTACTGACTTACCTCCTGTAGACAAGGAATCCCCCCCACCCCCACCACTTCCCTGGGAGGATAGGGCTAGATTCTCAGAGAACTGGACAAGTGAAAATGAAGGGGGGTGCTTAATCTCATTGCTACCAAAGGGGGAGATGACAGAGGCCCATGAGTCCCCAATAGGGGAGGTCAAGGCATCTGGCCCGAATGAGGGGGGCTGCCACATAATTATGTAAGACTGAAGACAGCCCGCAAGTTGTTTCAGCAGCTGCTGCTCAAAACTGTCCAACAATGGGCCTCACCATGCTTCCATTTAACAAGACCATGTGGCCAACCAAGATGGACACAGAGCATGCCGATGGGAAAACTGTGGGAGACGTGGCATAGGCAGCAAAATCAACATCAGGCCTCATGGCTCCTGTGGGGGATCCCGACATCGCCAAAAAAAAAGGTGCCCCAAGGCTTCTCTATAGCATTTGGGGCAAAAAGAGCTCACTCAGTGAGAGTCGCAAGTAGCAGACCTCCGTGCACCGACATTGCGGAAGAACTCAAATGCAGTCAAAAGAAAAAAAAACACAAGGACAAAACTACAGCAAAAGGGAACCCCCAGTCAGTACAGAAATCGCTGTACCTGAAAGGTCGGCAGGAGAAACCAGAGAAGGGCCTCCCCAACTGCAAGAAGAGTCCTGGAAAAGCCTGGTTGCTCTAAGGCCTTTTTTTGTGTGCAATTGAAACTGCTTTAATCAAGTTATAACCTGTGGGTCGCGACCCCCATGGGGGTCGCCACAGGATTTCGCAGGAGTCACCTCACTCCAGTTAAAAAAAATAAAAGAGCGCACAAGTTGCTGCCGCTGCTGAGTCCGCTTCTCGGCAGCGGCAAACTCACCGCCTCCCTTCTTCTGCAACCGTGGCTCCCTGCCTCTTAGGGAACCACAGCTGTGCCTGTGAAAATGTTGCAGAGCCTTCCCGTCTCTCGACGGGCTCCGTGAAGCATTGTCCTGCCTCCAAAGGAAGACATAGGGAGAGGGGAGGAGGGGGCAGCAGGGAACCTGCAACAGGGCTGACATGGAGGGATGGAGGGAGGGGGCTGACATGGATGCAGGGAGGGAGGGGGCTGACATGGATGGATGGATGGAGGAAGGGGGGCTGACAGGAAGGGATGGAGAGGGCTGACATGGACAGAGGGGGCTGACATGAAGGGAGGGATGGAGGGGGGCTGACATGGAGGGAGGGGGGCTGACATGGATGGATGGATGGAGGGGGGGCTGACATGGAGAAAGGGGAGAGACAGGGGGGACATACTGGACAGACAGGGGATAAATGCTGGACAGAGGGGAGAGACAGTGCGGGTTAGGATTATAATGGGCTGATGGGTGACTAGCACTGGTAATGGGCAGATCGGGTGGGGGGTTAGGACTGGTAATGGGTTGATTAGGGAAGGCTAGGACTGGGAATGGACTGATCAATGGGGGGGTTAGGACTGGTAATGGACTGATGGGGGGCTAGCATTGGAAATAAGCTGATCGGGGAGGTTAGGACTGGAAAAGGGCTGATTAAGAGGCTAGGACTGGTAATGGACTGATGGGGGGTAGGACTAGTAATGGGCTGAATAGGGGAGCCTAGCACTGGTAATGGGGTTGAGGGGGGACTAGCACTGGAAGTGAGCTGATTGGGGGGGGGCTTCAACTGGAAATGGGCTAATGGGGGGAGTAGGACGGGTAATGGGCTGATTAGGGGAACCTAGCACTGGTAATGGGGTTGAGGGGGGACTAGCACTGGAAGTGAGCTGATTGGGGGGGGGCTTCAACTGGAAATGGGCTGATGGTGGGGAGGAGAGGATAGAGCTGCTGGCCTTGGAAGAAAACTGGGGGCTAGGGCTACAAATGGGCTGATGTGAGGGGATGGGAGAATGGGACTGTAAGGGAGTGGATGCTGAGAGGGGCTGCCATGGTATTTGGACTAGAAGGGGCCTGAAAATAGGCTGATGGAAAGAACTGAAGAAAACAAAAGAAGAGATAAGAAATGGCAGATGGACTATAGACCACAGAACGAAGAGCTAAGAGAAGACAGGAAAGCAGAAGCCTCAGATCGACTACAAAATCATAATTTTGAAATCAAATGTTACTTGTTATTGTGATTAATTATTGTGGTTTAAATAAGTACATTTTATAAATAAAAACATATTGCAAAGGCCTATAATATATTAAAAATTCAACAAATGATTACAGCAACCATGCGTTAAAGGTAAAGGAAGAGAGATGCATTTGATTTTATCATTGGGGGTCACCACAAGCTGACCAATGGTAAAAGGGGTCACGGTACAAAAAAGGTTGAGAATCATTGGTCCAGAAAGTCAATAAAGAAACAGGACAAAAAAATATGCAGAAACAGGAGAGTGAGAGGAAGGGTGATCTGGGCCTGGGCCAGACTTACCAACCATTCTCACAGGCCTTGTGAGGTCCTCCTGTTCACCCTCTGGCCCACCAGTGCTGGAACACATGGATAATAGTGCTTGACGCACAGCAATTGGTGGCTTGAGAAGACAATAGATGTACCCAACTTCCAAGCAAATAGTGGGACAAGGTCTCAACATCCAGGGCATAAGACAGTGGAGACAGGCCTATCCGCATTGCTGCACCAGCCCAAATACCTTGCCACATATGCTGGAGGCTGACAAAAGTGGCTTTTCTCAGTGTTGCACCACTGTATGTATAAGTGAGGCTATCACTGAAAGTTGCTCAGTTTGCCTCTTCCTGCTGGCTGGTAGCATAATCCATTCATCTGAACTGGTCTAACAGGATGGTAAGGAAATTCTAATTCACACATCATCTGGGTAACAGTAACAAAAGTCTCTCCACTACCAGGAACACTGTCAAATAATAAAAAACCTGAAAATAAATTCCCACTCAATACATCGTAACACTGATTCCTATCATTCAAATAGCAAAAACTCTTATCTCTAAACAAGTAGCACTACAAATATTACACATTAGGTCCTAAAACACCAACAACCTACTACTGGAAAAGCAGAACAAGTTGGACTACTATATATTTCTACACAGAAACTATAGGGAAAAATGCCGTACCTAGGTCACATGCAAAAAACAGACTCTCACCAAATACAGAACAAAGGACTACAAATTAGAAACAGAAATATGAAAACAAAAACTGAACTGGGATCTCCAAGAACACTGGAGAAGTAAAACACAAATGCAATTCCCCTTGAAGTAAATAAAATACAAACTCATCTGCAATCAACATTTCCAAAGCAAACATATTCTGGTTATTAAATCAAAAATAAAATACTTTTCTCCACTTTTGTTGTCTGGGCATTCTATTTTTCCAGTGCCATTGGTCCCAGTCTCTTTTCTGCTTTATTCCAACTACTGCTAACTCTCTTTCCAATGCATGTTGTCCATTTTTCCTTTCTCCTCTCTCCTGCTTTTTTCCACTTCCTCCCTACATCTGTCTTTGACATATTGATCTTTCCATTTTAGCTCTCCTCCATTTCTTTCTTTCCTGCCACTCTGTCCACTCAAATTTCACCCTCTTTATCATCACCTTTCCATCTTCTTCTCTTCCTACCCAATCTATCTCCCTTAGCTCTGCAATTTCTGAATCTCATTCTCTTACTCCCTTCATTCATTCAACAAATCACTGCCACATTTCTACCCTCTGTACACACCATCCTCCTCCCCCTCTTCTCCATGACAACCTACCATAGCCACGCCCACGTAGTTCCACCAAACCCAGCATCTCCCTTCTCTCTCCCTTACACCCTTGTAGGACAGCATCTCCCTTCCCTCCCTCCCCCACTCCAGGCCAGCATCTCCATTCTCTCTTCCCCTCCCCCTTGTAGGCCAGCTTCCCCCCTCTCTCTATCTCTCTTTCACTCCATCCTCATAGGCCAATGTGTCCCTCTACCTCTATAAGCTAGCCAGCTAACATACATCATGGCGCTCAGCAGCGGCACTTGGGGATATTCAGCAGCACTAATGGGTCATTTTCAATATCAGGCCTTCATTCTTTTCCTTATAATTACTAGCATTCTACTAGCTTTCTTGGCTGTCACTGCACACCAAGCAGAGGATTTCAACATAATATATGACGCCTAAATTATTTTACTGGGTATTGACGCCTAATGAGGAACTTTGCATCATGAACCTATATAGTTTGGGCTGTTCTTCGCTAAGCGCATATCTTTGCATTTGCCCACATTACATTTCATTTGCAAAGGGCAGTGATGGCTGGTGACTCTCTTCTGAAGGGTACTGAGCTGTCAATTTACTGACCAGACTTGATATCCAGGAAGGTGTGCTGTCTGTCAGGTGCCAAAATCCAAGATATTAGAAGAGTTTGGAAAGACTCATAAAGCCTACTGACTATTATTTGATGATGCTCATCCATGTTGGAAGAAATGATACTGCTAGGAACCCCTCTGAGCATATCAAGCATGACTTCATGGCTATGGGAGAAAGGGTGAAGCAGATAGGTGGCACAGGTGGTGTTCTCTCAATCCTCCCTGTTGAGGGAAAGGCCCAGGCAGAAAAACTTGCATCCTGGAGATTAATGCATTGCTGCATGGATAGTGTCATGAAGAGCATTTTGATTTCCTGGACCAGGGGATGATTTTACAAGGACTGCTGAGCAGCGATGGTTTTCACCTATCCAAGAATGGTCAAAGTCCTACTGAAGAGGGCTTTATACTAGATTTGTTGGGGATAGGTGAAGAAAGCTCTCAGGTAAGTAAAACATTAAATATCTCTGTAGAAATGGGTAAAAGGAAAAGCAGTTCACAATAATGTCCGTAGTATGGGAATTAAGATCCCAGATGTTGAGGTTTTAATGGAAAAGGCTGACTTGGATTTAGTGGCGGTTGCAGAGACATGATTCACGGACAAACATGACTAGGATGTAATTATATCAGGCTATACTTTATTCACCCTGTAGCAGGTGTTCTCCAGGAACACCACGAATCAGTCCTCACATATGGGTGACATCAGCACTGACGGAGACCACACAGCAATCTCTCCTCAGCTTTCAAAGAAAGCCTTTGGGAGATCAACCTTGCATGCATGGTCACCTTCCACCCAAGGGAGCAATTTTCCCTCAGAAGAAAGACATACCTTAATCAAACAGAAAAGAAAACAACTCCATGGGAAGGAGGGAGGATAGTGAGAACTGATTCCTGCTGTTCCTGGAGAACATCTACTACAGGTGAGTAACTACGCTTTCTCTGGGAACGATCCGGTAGTCAGTCCTTAAATATAGGACTCCACTGCTACAGGCTACCAAAAATCCTGTAAAAAGCCATGGGTGACCCAAAAATTGAACCGTGAATAGCAGCTGGAAAGCCTCAAGCATCATGATGCAACTCCAACATCTGTGAGGGCATAAACTCTCAGGTAGCCTGTACATACAGAAGGGTTGGAGAGAAGGAGTTGCATTAGCCCCAAAGATGTGCCAAAGAACAGCCTGGCTGAAGATGCTGTCACACCGGGAGGCCTACTCAAGGCAGTAATGAGCTGCAAAGATATGGGTCGAGGACCAGGTGGCCGTTTGACAAATCTCCAGTAGGGAGACGAAGCGTAAGTTAGTCACAGAGGCTGCCATAGCCTGAATGTTATGGGCCGTGACACGATGTTCCAGAGAAAGACTAGCCTGTCCATAGACAAAGGAAATGCAGTCAGCTACCCAGTTAGAAAGGGTGTTCTTAAAGCCACTACACCAAGTCTGTTGGGGTCATAAGAAACAAACAGTTCAGAAGAGCAGTGGTGAGCCTCCATCTGATCAAGGGGAGGTCGGCTGCACTGTACACCCAGGCGATACAATCTGCTAACCAAGTGGACAATGTACGCTTGGAAACAGGTAACCCCAACTTATTAGGGTCAAAGGACACGAAGAGCTGAGTAGCCCTTTGATGCCCCTTCGTACGCTCTATGTAAAAGGACAACGCCCTCTTATAGTCCAGAGTATGCAAGACTGTCTCAGCCCGGCTGGTATGCGGCCTGGGAAAGAATGTCGGAAGAACCACCCCCTGGTTGAGGTGGAAAGAGGAGACAATTTTTGGAAGGAACTTAGGATTAGTCCTAAGGACCACCCTGTTCCTATAGAACCGTGTGTACGCTCGATCAGAAACCAGAGCTTGTAGTTCATTCACACGTCTGGCCGAGGGAAGGGCTACCAGGAAGAGCACCTTCCAAGAAAGGAAGCGTAAATGGCAAGTAGCCATCGGCTCAAATGCTGGGCGAGTAAGTTGCTGCAAGACCATGTTCAAATACCACTCAGTGGCCGGTGGACGAACCGGAGGCTTCAGAAGAAGTAGCCCTCTGAGGAAGCGGGACACCAAGGGGTGAACCGACAGAGACTGCCCCTCCACCGGTGAGTGGTGCGCTGATAGAGCACTGAGGTGGACCCAAACAGAGTTAGACTTAAGGCCTAGGTCTGACAGGTGAAGTAGATACTGCAGTACTACTGGCACAAGGCATGAGAAAGGATCTTCATTGCGCTGAGCACACCACATTGTGAACCTACGCCACTTGAGGGCATAGGACTTCCTGGTGGATTACCTCCTAGAGGCCAAAACCACCTCTTCAACCTCCTTAGGTAGAAGCAAGGGAGCCAGCACTATCCTTTCAGCAGCCAGGCCATCAGATTGAGGGATCTGAGATTGGGGTGCAGAAGGGAACCCTGATCCTGAAACAGGAGATCGGGTTGCAACCCCAGAGGGAATGGAGTTTCCACTGTCAACTGCAGAAGAAGTGGAAACCACGGTTGCCTCGGCCATCTGGGAGCTACCAGAATGACCGAGGCCTTGTCTCGTAGAATCTTGAACAGAGTTCGGGCCACCAGGGGCGTGGGAGGAAACGCATACAGGAGGCCCGTCGACCAAGAGATCAGAAAAGCATCTGCTGCCACTCTCAAAGGATGTGGCTGTCTGGAGCAAAACCTGGGCAGCTGACGGTTCAGTGGACTGGCAAAGAGATCGATGGATGGAAGTCCCCATCATAGAAAGAGTTGCTGAACCACCAGTGGATTCAACTGCCATTCGTGAGGCTGGAGAATTCTGCTTAGTTTGTCTGCCAAGAAGTTCTCCTGACCAGGTAGATAAACTGCTCTGAGAAATATGCCTTGTTGGACTGCAAAAGTGCAAAGGGCCTGTGGCTCCTGACACAGGAGTCTGGACCCTGTGCCCCCTAGCTTGTTCACATAGAACATTGCTACCTGATTGCCTGTCTGAACTAAGACAGACTGGCGAGAGAGGGCATGAGAAAAAGTCTGTGGAGCCAAGCGGATTGCTTGCAGCTCCAAGAGATTGATTTGGTGTGTGGCCTCCCGAGGAGACCAGAGGCCTTGAGTGCACGTTCCCTGACAATGTGCACCCCAGCCCTTTAAAGAAGCATCTGTCGTCAGCACCCTTGTGTGTGCTGGGGCCTGAAAGGGTACCCCCCGAGAAGGTTTGGGAGATGTAGCCACCACTGCAAGGAGTCCAAGAGCGGTTTGGACACCCGTATTCTGTCTCGGAGGTCGCCTGTGGCCTGCGCCCACTGAGCTCTGAGGCACCACTGAGCCGCCTGCATGTGTAGACGGGCATTCGGGGTCACATGTACCGTGGATGCCATGTGGCCCAGGAGCCACAGGAAGTGTTTGGCGGGGACCTGGGAATTGCTTAGGAACTGGTTGGCCAAGTCCATCAGTCTGTGGGCCCTGTCCTCGGACAAGTAAGCCCTTGCCTGCAGGGTGTCTAATCTTGCCCCTATAAACTCTAGGTCCTGTGAGGGGAGCAAAGTGGACTTTGCGTAGTTTATGACAAAGCCCAGATGCTGAAGAAGAGAGACCGTGCGAAGAGTGGCTTGTCTGGCCTCCTGGAGAGACTGATCCCTGATGAGCCAGTCGTGCAGGTATGGGAAGACAAAAACCCCTTGATTTCTGAGACAGGCCACCACCACCGCCAGGCATTTGGTGAAAACCCTGGGTGCGGAGGTTAGGCCAAAGGGAAGTACTCTGTACTGAAAATGGTTATTGTCTATGGTCTGGATGAATAAGGATGTGAGTATAAGCATCCTTTAGGTCTAAGGAGCATAACCAATCTCCCTGCTGGAGGTAGGGCAGCAGTATCCCAAGGGTAAGCATCTTGAACTTTTCCCTCTCCAGAAACTTGTTTAGGTTTTGCAAGTCTAGGATAGGCCGGCGGCCTTCTGACCTTTTTGGTACCAGGAAGTACCTGGAATAAAAGCCTTGCCCTTTCAGGTGGTGAGGCACCGGTTCCACCACTTGTTCCTTTAAAAGACCTGCCAACTCCTGAAGGAGGAGGTTTCTGTGCAGAGGGAGTCTTGGAGGCTCCCCTGGGAAGTAGGAGGGGGGTATCTGGTGGAAGTGGAGCATGTAGCCTTGTTGGACTATGCTGAGGACCCAGGTATCCTCTGTTATGGCTGGCCACCTGTAGGCGTTCAGGATCAGCCGACCTCCTGTGCTGAGTGGAGCCAGCTGTGGAGAAGAGGCTATGCTGTGGGAGTCAAAACCCCGCTCCCTGCTGTGCATGAACCGGAGCTGGGGTCTTCTACCTACGGGGACCATGTAGTATGCAAGCATATTTCATTATATCAGTATTTTTAGATGATTATGGTTTTTGGAATATTTCTCAATATGAATATATGCTTTTTATTCATTTATTGCTTTTTTATTTGGTGTATTATATAAAGATGGTTTACTTCTTGTGAAAGCATGAATGATACTATGCCATATTAGCGCTTCCGAAAAACAGCACGACATCATCACTTACCCTTGATACATTAGGAAAATTAGAATTGGGTTAATGTGAGTATATAACGATGTTTTTCAACTCTGTCTCTTTTGGTTGTCTGTCCCTACATATAAGTTTCCTTATACACAAAAATTCTTAGTTATACAATTTTATATGTTTATATATCCAAGTTACCAATATTTCTTAATAAGTATTCTTTGTGTCCTGTGTTTACAATTAATTTTGGAGCAAAAAGTTTGTATTTTAAGGGTCTTTTTGAGCTTTTGATCTTTTATGACTTTTAGTGTTAATAGGGCTTATTATTACTATTTATGTTTTTTATTATTACTGTTATGAGTTTTTATGTTTATGTTTTAGTTGTTACCCCCTGAGGAAGGCATTCTATGACGAAACGCGTTGGGGACCACCTCAATAAAGAAATCTGAATTTATCCTAATGTCTTTCGACTCTTGCTTATTGTGCATCCTGTCCCTTGGCCTGCTGGCCCTGTTGGGGAGCTGGAGAGGCCTGATAGTGAGGGTAGGATTTGTAGGCAGCACCCTTCCTCGGGAAAAAGGACTTTTTCCCTGAGCCCTTCTTTTTCTGAGAAGGAGCAGAAGTTTTCTTGGACAGCCTTGTCCTGGTGAGAGTCGATAAATAGAATCAACCTGTTTGTTAAGAACCGGCGTCGAGGCTGGTGCCTCCCACATATGGAAGAGCAACCGTTCCAGCATCACAGGAACAGGTACAGTAAAGGCTTCCTTCGGAGGAAAGTGATACTGGAGGGCATCGAGCTCCTCGGCTCGAGGCTCCTCCTCGGCATCCGCAGGGAAGGCCAGGGCCTTGGCCATGTCCCTCACGAAGTCCAAGAACCGGGTATCCTCCGGGAGGGGGACCTTCTCCAGGGCTCGGACTCCGGTGAGTCCGAGGGGACGCACAGGGTCCAGAAGGTGTCCAGGGACTCCTCGTCCTCTGTCTCCCACTCCGACTCCCCCGAGGAGGAGTCGAGCGGCTCCGGCCGTGCGGGCCTCGGTGCCACCTGCCCCGACACCGAGGGTATCGGCATAAACTACCTCGGCCCCGCACGGGAGGTCGAGGGGGACCATGACCGAGGATCGACTCGGTCTCCGGGGTCGACTTAGACGTCAAGTTCCAGATGGTCGGGGCAAATGCACCGGTCAGACGGGCGATCAGCACCTGCTGCTGTTCCACGAAGTCAACCAAGCTGCTCTCCAAGGCCGTCAACCTGAGTCCAAGCTCAGGAGACTCAGCAGCCCCGACTCGGGCCCCGATGGTGTCGGGCCCGACGTTGGCTCCCCCAGAGGAGTGTCCACGAGGACAACTGCACTTACGTGACTCGGGGACTCCGGCTCCACATGAGGTAGCTTGGAAGGCCTCTCCGACTCCGAGAGCCCGGGGTGGCGGTCAGGGCTATGCGACCTGGCCCTCGAGGAACCAGGCGCCTCCACCGACGCCGCCCTCACGAGCTTCTTCTTTTTACGGTGCTCCCGCGAGGGAGATTCCCTTTCAGAGGACCCCCGACGGCGCTCGGGGTCGGACTCCCGAGATGTCGAGGCCTCTGACGAAGTCCGGGCCCGGCCAGACGCGGAATCAGAGAATATTCTCTCACACTGATGCTGACGGCTCCAAAGCGCCTTCGACGACATTTTGCGGCACGGGCCACAGACCAGTGGGTCATGGTCGGGCCCGAGGCATCGGAGGCAGCAGTCATCTGTGTCGGTGAGAGACATAAGTTTCTTGCACCGATCACACTTTTTGAACCCACTGGCAGCCATCGGGGGAAAAAGTGCCCCTGCAAGTTCAAACGACCGGGCTGCCAGTGAAAACACAAAAAGAGTGCAAACGCTAGTCACGAAGGACAAAAAAACGAATATCACAAGTCCGGACTCAATACCGGTGTACCGAGCCCAGGCAGTAAGGGGAACCGGCATCGAACCGGACAAAATAACGTGAAAATCGCCGGAAAAAAACAACTTTTCCCGGGTGACACAAACTCACGTCCGTCGGGCTCCGTGGAAAAAGAAAGCAAGATGGCACCCTTGGGCGGGAAGGGAAACGCAAAGGTGCACTGCATTCCCAAAGGCTTTCCGTGAAAGCTGGGGAAATGCTCCACACGGGGGCTCTGTCGGCGCCGATGTCACCCATATGTGAGGACTGACATCCTGCTTGGTCCTGGAGAATTCGCAGACCACCTAACAAGCCAAATCCAGCCAAACCAACACCACCACAACCCAAAATCCAGAGCCCAAGCAACACCACCTAACACCCGACAGCTTTCACACCTCCTTCTACGAGAAGCATGGAGGACACCATCACATTGATCAACACCACCACAGTACCCAACGACCCCTGCCCAGCATTCTGGATAAGATCACTGCGCGCGGAATTCAGCCCATTCCTAACCAAGATCATGGAACTATCCTTCTCAACAGGGGCGTTGCCACTGGCTCTAAAACAGACCACCATCCGGCCCCTTCTCAAAAACAACAAGCTTGACCGAAAAAAGCCGGAATCCTATCGACCAATCTCCAGTATTCCCCTACTACCAAGATAATAGAGAAGGTCGTACAACGCCAAATCCAACACCACATCGAGACTGCTGTCCCACTTGACCAATGCCAGCACGGCTTCAGAGAATCACATGGCGTGGAGACCTTCCTCACCACTCTACTCAGCACCTTAATCACAGGGATTGATAATATCAATAAAGGATACGCACTAATCTTCATGGACATTGCCGTCACATTTGACTCAGTCAACCACGAGCAGCTCCTGTCACGTCTACAAGAGAAGGGAATCCAGGGCTCAGCCTTGAGTTGGTGCAAGTCATACCTGACAGATAGATGGCAGCAGGTTAAGAACAGGCTCCGGGACCTCCAAGCCGTTTCAACAAATGCAAGGGGTCCCCCAAGGGTCATCACTCTCAGCCCTCCTCTTCAATATATACATGCAACCCATTTGCTCAATCATCCGTTCCTTCAATGTCTCCTGTCTTGTCTACACCAACGATGTACTACTCTTCACCCCATTCTCAATCAACCAACCGGATTTCTCGACTTTAATAAAATGCTTCAATGCTGTCACAGACTGGCTCCACACACAGAGCCTCAGGATTAATTTTAAGAAAACAGATGTCCTCTTCATCACCAGGAATCACTCATTCACTCCTCCCACATCAATAAGAGTAAGAGACGCTGAGCTCCTGAGCAAGCCCACCATCCGCTACTTGGGTATCACCCTAGACCAGCATCTCAACATGAAAACACACATAAGCAACACCATCAGAGCAATATATCACAAGATACGAACAATCCGCCACCTACGACCCCTATTGGAACCAGATGATTTCTGGACAATTTTTCAAGCATTGGTAACCCCCCACTTCGACTACGCCAACGCTATTCTACAGGGACTCCCCAAGAGCACTCTGAATCCCCTGCAACTAGCAATGAATGCCACCATCCGCATCCTGCATGGAGCCTCCAGAAGAGACCACGTAACTCCAATCCTGAAACACCTCCACTGGTTGCCAATCCACTGCAGACTCACTTTCAAAGTATTATTGACGACTTTCAAGGCCATCAACAAACAATCCTCCACCTCCCTCACGGACCACATCCTCCCCACCCCTTCAAACAGGTCCAGAAGGGCATTCACTGCAAACACGCTCATAATCCCTAGTGCAATAACAAAATGCTCCCAGGTGGCAAAGAACAGAGCATTTGTATTCTATGCACCTATGCTCTGGAATGCCCTCCCAACCACCATCCGAGCTATAACCGACCGCGCACTAAAGCACCATCTTTTCCTCCTACATTACTCCCCATCCAGTGAAACATCGCAACCTAGCATACCCTCCATCCACCACAATGACACTACCAGCACACCCAGGTCATGCTGACACACCCACAATCTGAATATGACTGCACAAGCCTGTAAAAATTAACTAGAATGTATATAGTTCAGAGCGTGTCATGTACAGCCATACCTGTGGCATACTTGTGCACAACAGCTCAGCTGTATATAGTTACCCCTGTTAAATCCAAGTTGTAATACCTGTTCTCTGTAATGTGCATTGTATGCTCCACTGCTTTGTACAAATAGTTGTTACCTCTAAACTACGCTGTATAGAAATAATTTAAATAAATAAACAAACTTAGGGTGTGTGCTGAGGACCACTTTATTTCTATGAAATCTGGTGTAAGGGGCATGAGGCACTAGTGCTTGCAGCTCACTAACCCTGCGTGCTGAAGTAAGAACCACAAGGAAGATGACATTCCATGAAAGGTACTTGAGATGGCAAGAGGCCAGTGGTTTGAAAGGAAGGTCAATGAGTTTTAAGTCCCACACTGCCTCCGGTGGGCGAATGGGAGGCTGCTAAAGGGAGGGAGAGAGGAGTGGCCTAGTGGTTGGGGCAAGTTACCTCAGGCCAGAAGGCCAGGGGTTCAAATCCCACTAGAGGGCAGCAACCTTG